>JADLZN010001309.1:92500-300000 GCA_018155175.1 Sinocyclocheilus anophthalmus
TCATGGACCATGATCTTTACTTAATATCCTAATGATTTTTGGCATAAAAGAGAAATGTATAATTGTGACCCATACAATGTATTGTTGGCTATTGCTACAAATATCCCCCAGCGACTTAACACTGCTTTTGTGCTCCAGGGTCACATACAGTACGCACCCGGCACAGACCCAGAGTGGAGTAGTATATGAAACCTATACAATTTAAATGAGCAGTAATGTTGAACGAAAGCCCTAGATGATCAGCAAAGACACTCGGAGTGGTGTGGTGTTGTGTAGTGTCTGGGGATCATCTAAGCTTCACAGCAGCATTTGCATGGAAAATCCAATAAATAACATCAGTCAGAATGCACCGTGGTGTTTAGTACTTGTGATTTACAGATTAAATGTTATGTTTAAGAGCGATGGACAACATTCACATGCCATATTTGTACAGTAGCTCGGCTGACGGCTGAACCCGGGACGTCTGCTTTGGTTATACAAGCCTCACGATGAAGACGTCTTCAGCACAGTCCAGTCAGTACTAAATCAAGGTAGGAAGGTACTCGCTCGGTCCGGAGCGCTTCATTGGACAGAATAGCTGTTCATCGTGCAGTCCGTCCCGCCTGCAGCAATAAAGCAATACAGCAGCATTCAAGGCTTGTGCTTGAAATGAGCCTCAACTGCATAGAGAAACGAAACGCAGTCAGTCGATTCCGATGAGTGTCTTTGTATTGTTTCAGTGTGTTTGTGTACCTGCGTACTCCTGCGGCATCATGGGACGGTTGACGACTCTCTGACGCGCTGCACCAGTCAGTCTGCTCTGCATGGTGTCACAACGCAACAGGAACTTCCTGTCTGGGGTTTCAATGGTGATCCCGTAATACATTGACTATCCCGGATTCGAGGGTGGCAAGCCCGGATACCACAGTGATACAGTTCTCCTTACTGCGCAATGAAACACATCGACGCGTGCATATGCATCCTAAAGAGGGATATATATAATATAAAAAAATTAAATACAATTAAATAAAGAAAGAAATATCGATAAGATAATAAAAAATAGAATATAATATCATTAAAATAAAATTATTAAACAAATTATAATAATAATGTAATATAATATAATATAAAATAATGGATATTAAATAAATAAATCAATTAATATAATAAAATTAAAGTAATTAAATAAAGAATAGAATATACATATTAAATAAATAAATAGAATAAATATAATATAAAATATAATATAAATATATATATATATTTTATTGCAAATATATGTCTTATAAATTATTGACTGTATGTTAATATACTCTACATTTGGACATATACTAATATAGTCGTAGTAATATATAATATAATCAATACACATTATATTGTATATTTAATTAAATAATATCAGATTTACATTTAAAATCAATATACTTTATTTCAATTTTTTTTTTTTAGTACTATTTTATTATATATGTTAAATGTGAGTACTACCTCACCATACTTATATAAAATAATAAAAAAACGATATAAAAACACATACATGGACCCCCTTTGCAAATCAGTACATTTTACCCCCAAATTCTATTTAACTCATAAAAAGTTATTCAAACTATATTCAGTAAGAACATGTACTATACTATTAAATAACGAATTAAAATAAGATAATAAATATTAAATTAACAAAATATGTTTTACAGGTATTAAAATGTTTTTTATATTTTTTAAGTATTGTTAATGTAATACAGATGGAACACTAATACAATATAATATTACATAACAATAAAATAAATAAATATATATTTTTTATTAAAAAAAATAAAAATTTTATTTATGATCTTTCATATAAAGATAAGACTATGTTAAAGGTAGTATACTATTACATTATATATCAAACAAAACATAATAAACATATTATAAATAATAAAAAAAGTTTAAATAAAATATAGGATATTACATTAAATTACAATTTATAAAAAAATATATTGAAGTTATATTAAACAAAAGATATATATATATCTATACAGTATCGGATTATATTTTAGTAGTTAACATATACTAATATAATGATAATATAATTTAATATAATAAAAATGATATTTTTATTATTACTATATGTTACATGTGTACACTATTTAAAATTTACTAATATAATTAAAATTTAAATAAATTACATTGTATAATATAATAAAATACCATATATCAATTGGCAATTTGGAAATGGAGAAGAAAAAAAGTCTAAATATCAACTTTTACTCACCAAGGGATCTTTAAAGTACATTAGTCTCCTATCATCCATCGTAAACCATCTTTTCTTAAAGCCCTCTGTGTGCTAAAAAAGAGACGACTCCAGCATGAATCAATGTGAAGAAGGGCATTAGGAAGAGATAATGTCCAGTCAGCAGCTCAGCAGCATCCCTGAGGACTTTATTTTGTGATAATGACCAGCTGACTGGACATTATCTGCCTTATTACACAGACACTTACCAAATAAACACATAAAAGCATATGAATCATTGATTTCACTTCAAATGATTTATTGTGCAAGAACAAAACGTGGCACGAAACTAGCAGAATGAAGCATGATTGGGTGGACTTCATCTCTTTTCTGAAGGTTTACTGAAAAAGACCCTCACCCTTGGGCCTGTTTTCTCCATGAAACCCTCCTTCATGAAGTTTCTTGTCAGTCTGGGTACCAGCTACATCATAACCACACACAGACAGACAAAATATATCAATAAGGAAGCATATCAATAACATATCACTATTTGGATGCTCTTTAAACATGCACAGATATTTAAAAAGGTAGAAATTATTATTAATATAATCAATCATTATATCAGTATTAACAAATGTTTTCCATGTCTACATTTAAAACAAGATCAAATTAAGAAGCAAAACTGTACTATAAGACTTGTTAAATCGTTTTAATTAAATACTCAAAGCCTTCAAGGCACCATAAAGGTATTCGTAAACTACAAATCTTTTCATAAAACATTGTAATCAAAGTTCAAATAAATGCATTCTAATATTTGCAGATTACATCTGTTGTGTGTTTTAATGCATGATGCTTTCTAAAGATGTAACTATGAATAGTTACGCTTTACAATGTATTATAAATGTGTTGATAATTATTCATGAGATCATACAATGCATTATAAGGTGCATTACAAATAATTTCATAATGCATTATACATAAAGGTTTCAAGTAAAGTTGACTATAGTTACCCGTATAAACCTTGTTAAATGTATGCTTTAAAACAATTATAAAGCTTTCAGATATATTCTCTGAAAACACATCTTAATATCTAATGTATTTCAGCTTTTTGAGTAAATTTAATTTGTTTCTACAATACTTACTACAAGAATTAAACAAGAAAATGATTGTTTGCAGTGTATGAGTGAGAAACATGATTTAGTGCACATGTTCACAGTCACTTCAGTGAGCTTCGCGCTCATAACTCATTTTTATGTGTCAGCTGCTGGAAGAAATGTGATTCACATACGTCCTCATCATTAGCTCCAGGAAATGCCACCTTCTGGTAATGAAACCGTGCTGCTCGGATCGCAGTGAACCAGTCACCATTTCATGCACACACACACACACCAACCCACACACACACACACACACACAGACACACAGACACACACACACACACACACACACACACACACACAGACACACACACACACACACACACACACACACACACACACAGGTTTGTTTTTGTGAAAAGTGGGGACATTCCATAGGCGTAATGGTTTTTATACTGTACAGACCGTATATTCTATTGCCCTACACCAACCCTACCCCTAAACCTACCCCTCACAAGAAACTTTGTGCTATTTTCAGGTTTTCAATACACTTCATTCTGTGTGATTTATAAGCGTTTTGACAAGTGGGGACCTGGGGTAATGTCCTGAAAAGTCACCTTTCTCCTTGTAATACCTATGTCATACACATGTCATTATACAAATGTGTGTCCTCATATGTCACAAAAAAGCAACACACACTAACACACCACCACAGACACACACAGAGAGAGACACAGACACAGACACAGACACATAGACACAGACACACACACACAGACACAACACACAGACACACACACAAAACCACACACAGAGAACCCACACACCCACAGAACACACACACACACACACACACAGACGCACGCACACACACACACACACACACCAGATACACAACAGATACACACACACACACACACCCACACAGAACAACACACACACACACACACAACTACACACACACACACAGGACACACACACACACACAAAACACCAGAGGGAACACAGACCACACACACACACACACACACACACAAGAGACACACACACACACACAGAGAGATACACACACACACACAGATACACACACCCACACACACAGACACACACAAACAAAAACACACAGAACCACAAAGACACACCACAACACACACACACACACACAGACGCACACACACACACACACACACACACACACACACACACACACCCACACAGAAACACACACACAGACACACACACACACACACACACACCAGAGATCACACAGACACACCACACACAGAACCCACCCCACACAGAGACACCACACCCACACACACACACACACACACAGAGACGCACACACACACAACACACACAAACACACAGATAACCCCAAAGTACACACACACACACACAGACCACAAGAGACACAAACACACGCACGCTGCGCACAGACACAAACACACAACAGAAACAAACACACACACACGAGACCACACGACCACAACACACCACACACACACACAGACACACCACACACAAACACACAGAGAGAGAGACAACACACAAACACAGAGAAGATGACACACACACATACACAGGAAAACACAAACACACACACAAACACACACACACACACACACTACGAGGAAGAGAGAAGACACACACACCAATACACACACACACCCACAGAGAGAGGAGAGAGACACCCACAGCAGAGGATCTGTATGATGCAATAACTGCTGTTTGACTCCACACGGAGGATTATCACTACAGCCTGAAAATATCTCTCCATCTCTTCTGAGAGCCAAAGAAGTGTTGATCCTCCAGTAGATCAACTTCTTGCTCTTCCTCTTTACATCTCAAGATGCGATTAGTTTCAGGTTCTAAGCAATGATAAATATTCGTCTTCATGATAAAGTGCACCGTGTTAAAAAAGCACTATGTAGTGAAAGAGGAAGAGTGTTTTTAGAGATCAAGCCACTGATGTTTGTGGTTGAAGCGCTGTATTGACCAACACGGCAGACATCATCTGCTCAAGATTATATTTATATATATAGATATAATATTATATATAGATATAGCTATATTATATCTTATAGATATATAATTAATAGCACTGGGGAAAAAGCAAGTTATGTCCAATTTCTGTTTAAAGTTTTAGTAATTTTGTTGTGTGTTTTTGTCACTTTCAGGAGCTTTAAAATGAGAAATGTCACCATGGCAACTAGCTAATACGTGTTTTTTTTTTGTCATTTATTTCAACAATGATTTTTTTTAATGGTTTTATGTTAGATTCAGTTTTAATTTTAGTTAACTGTATTCCAGTTGGTAAACAGCTAACAATAAAAGTAAGATATGGGTAAACTTTGTCAAATATATGACCATAATCATATATTATATATAGCGGCACAGAATCTGACACAATATAATTATAGACTTTGCAAAGAGGCTATTTTGAATAATAGCACAGTTAAAATATCTTTAGAATAGTGCAGTAAAAATCTTTTTTTTGTATTTGAAGTCTTAAAGGGAGAAGCAAAAACAGGCAATTAAATGATACGCGTTATTGATAGGGTGGAAAATGGTCATGAAATACTAAAATATGAGTAGTTTGGGAACAAGAAACATTACAAGTGGACCTCAGGGGGAAAAATTAAATGACAAAAAGTTTGATATGAATCCTCTGAATAAAAAGAGTCTGAATGCAATGATGGTTATGCACAGAAAACATTTGAAATTTCAAAATATGGCCTTAAGAGAGACAGTGACTGTACTGTAGTCTACTGATAAACTGTGTTACTTTGGAGAAAAGCATCTGGCAGATGCATGAATGTGAATGCACAATCCAAAACATTCAAGAGCAGCAGCACAGGAATTTGATGGGCCTGATACCTTACTGTCCTCATGGTACACAAAGATATTCCTGGTGCTGTTGTCTCTCAGATAGGTGATCTGCAGGCCGTAGGGGTTTCCTATTTTAGCCGGCTGGAAAGTAGCATTTAGGGTTTCAATCCTCATTATGGCCTTTGGGTCTCTCGCCTGGAAGATTAAAGAAATATCTCAGCTATAAACACACTTTCTGGACATCAAACCATTTTGAGAACCAACCAGAAAGTCCCTAGAGTCATATTACAGTTTTATGGTGCCGGTAAACTGGGACTGTTATGGTAAGCACAACTTACAGTACTGTGTGTGTGTGTGTGTGTGCGTTGTGTGTGTGCGTGTGCGTGCGTGCATTAGTGTGTGTGTGTGTGTGTGCGTGCATGCGTGTGTGTGCGTGCGTGAGCTGCGTGTGTGTGTATGAGTGGGTGTGTGTGTGTGTGTGTGTGGTGTTGTTTGTGTGTGTGTGTGTGTGTTTTTATTTGTGTGTGTGTGTGTGTGTTGTGTCTGTGTGTTGTGTGTGTGTGTGTGTGTGGTGAGTGAGTGAGGGTTGTGTGTGTGCGAGAGAGAGAGGATGAGAGTGGTGGTTTTTGTGTTTGTGTGTGTGTGTGTGAGAGCGAGAGTGAGAGTGAGAGAGTGTGTGTATGTGTGTGTGTGTGTGGTGTGGGTGTTTGAGAGAGAGGAGAGTGAGAGGGAGAGTGTGGTGTGTGTGTTGGGGAGTGAGTGTGGGTGTGTGTGAGAGAGAGAGTGAGAGTGACTGAGAGTGTGTGTGTGTGTGTGAGAGTGTGTGTTGTGTGTGAGTGAGTGTGTGTGTGTGTGTGTGTGAGAGAGTGTGTGTGTGTGTGTTTATGTGTGTGTGAGTGAGTGAGTGAGACAGAGAGAGGAGAGTGAGAGAGTGTGGGTGTGTGAGAGAGAGACAGAGTGTGTGAGAGAGTGTGTGTGTGTATGAGAGAGTGTGTGTGTGAGAGTGCGAGTGTGAGAGAGAGTGTGTGTGTGTAAGAGAGAGAGAGATAGAGAGCGAGAGAGTGTGTGTGTGTGTGAGAGTGTGGTGTGTGTGTGTGTGAGTGTGTTGTGTTGTGTGTGTGTGTGTGTGTGAGAGAGAGAGACGTGAGATGAGGAGAGATTGTGTGTGTGAGTGAGTGTGTGTGTTGTGAGTGAGTGTGTGTGGGTGTGTGTGAGAGAGCGAGAGAGAGACATCGTGTGTGTGCGTGTGTGTGTGTGTGTGAGTGAGTGCTGTGTGTGTGTGAGGAGAGAGAGTGAGAGTGAGAGAGTGTGTGTGTGTGTGTGTGTTTTTGTGTTTGTTTGTGTGTGAGAGAGAGAGAGTGAGAGCGAGAGAGTGAGATATAGGAGAGAGTGTGTGGTGTGTGCGTTGTGCCTTGTAGTGTGTGCATGGGTAATCATCAATTAGCAAAATCATCTATTATTTATTCTACATAAAAATGTTGCTGAAAATTAATATAAAATTAATCATTCATATTGTTGTTATAAAATCATAGATGTATATCTGAGGAGATATTCTCAATGACAAATATAAAATAAAAATAAGGAGAATCATTTTTTTACAAAAAAATGAAAATCATGTTATATAATACTATAATATATATTTTATCATTTATATCAAGACGATACAGTAAATTAATGAAAATGTGATTAAAACTATATATACAGTATATATATTTACTATACATAATAGCCTATATATATATTCTATATGCTTGGGACCACCACATATTATATCAATAATTTCAATTAATATTGATCAATAAATCATATATTCTGTTACGTAAATATTGCACTCAGAAATATATATAGTATTATGGTTTAATATTATAGTTTTTATTCATGTTTTTTATTTTTATATTTTCCATTTTCTTTTCAATTTTAGTTAAAGTTTTAGCAATTTTATTGTGTGCTTTGGTAATTTAGATATATATAATATATATGATATAGGCTATTATGATAGTATTATACTGTATAGTTGTATATTTCTTTTTGTATTTAGTACATCAAGTCACACTAAATAAAAAAGGAGAAATGTTTCCTTGCCTGAATTAATAATATATATTATGTTTTTTTGTTTTTATTTTTTATTATTTTTTATGTCAAGTAGCAAAACTTTGTATTTGCATGGTTGTTGTATTCTGTACAATCTATAAATTCAATATAAAAGCAGCATAAATTCCTGATTTAGTTAATTAAGCATGTGTGTGTGTGAGAGGGAAGCAGAGACTAACGTCGTGCTTGTTGAAGTACTTCAGCGCTCCTTCTCTTTCAGACAGAATGAACTTGCGACTGAGGAACTGTCCGTTGTCTCGACCACGTTTCCATAGAAACCCCTCTCTGTAGCCTAAAAAAGAACGAGAGAAGAGCAAAAAAGAAAGCATGAGGAGGAGTTTTTCCACCTATAAATATCTACATCCTTAAAATATTTTAGTAAAAAGGGAAGTTGTAGCTTACTATACACGAGCAACGTCAAAACAGAAAAAGATCAAGAAATGAACATCATATAATAATGCTTTCCTAAAAGCATTAATAAAATTAATTTTAAAAACCTGTAATTGCATTAAAAATGACCAATGACTCATCCTGCACTAGAGATTTCTGTCCAATCAAATGCTTTCTAGAAGGAGACTGATGTTTAATGCTTACTGTTGGGTTTCAAAGTCCCTAAGCAGCAGTAATAGTAATGCTAGCCTTAGTGTGCACTAATGAGGAGCCGGTCTCTATCTATCTCTCTGGTCTGGTACACTAGTGCTCATGAATCATTCACTCAGCATTACCTCAGCAATCGATAAGCGCACCTCTCCACATGACCCATCAATAACACTGGCACAGCACAGGTAATAGTGCGCGAGTGTGTCGACACACACAGCTTCATGCGGGACTTATTCATCTGTCTATCTATCAGTCTTGAGCTGTGGTCACACCTACTATTCTCTGTGTGTCAGACAGTAATGTCTCAGCCTTGATGAGTGTGTGTGTGTGTGTGTGTGGGTGTGTAGGTGTGTGTGTGTGTGGGTGGTGTGGAGTGTGTGTGAGTGTGGTGTGTGTGTGTGTGTGAGAGAGAGTGTGTGTGAGGGTGTGTGGTGTGTGTGTGTTTTGTGGGAGAGGGTGTGTGTGTTTGTTGTGTGTGTGTGAGAGAGAAGACAGAGAGATAGTGGTGTGTATGTGTGTTGTGTGGGGGTGTGGGGTGTGTGGTGTGTGTGTGTGTGAGAGAGTGTGTGGTGTGTGAGAGAGTGTGTGTGTGAGAGAGAGAGAGAGAGAGAGCGAGAAGAGAGATAGTGTGTGTATGTGTGTGTGTGTGGGTGTGTGTGGTGTAGAGTAACAAAAATATTCATTATAATTACATATGCATATAGTTTGGGGGTCAGAGTTTTTTTTTTGAAGAAATTGATACTTTTATTCATCAAGGACATCAAAAGTAACAGTAAAGACATTTTAATGTAACAAGAAAATTCGATTTCAAATAAATGCTGTTCTATTGAACTTTCTGTTCATCTGTGAATCCTGAAAAATAAAATGTATCACAGTTTTCACAAAAATATTGTGCAGCACGATCAGCATATTATACTGATTTCTGAAGATCATGTGACACTGAAGACTGGAGTAAGGAGCTGAAATAAAGTGCGGCATAACAGAATCATTACAGTGTTTTAACACATATTCACAGAGAAAACAGCTGTTTTAAATTGAAATCATATTTCACAATTTTGATCAAATAAACGCAGCCTCAGTGAGCAGATAACACTTCTTTCAAATGCATTAAAAAATCTTACTGGCCCCAAACTGTTAAATAGTAAACATACTATTTTAATACTTCTTAATAATTGTAATAAATACTGAGAGGGTAGAAGAAGAAATGAAGTGGAAGAGTGAGAAGGTGGAAACAGAATGTCTCAAGCCAGCACTGAATTCAGTCTTGCAAAAACAGCAATGCCCACGCTGTAGCCTCCAGACAATATACTTCAGCACTTAGATCACACACTGTATGACTAATGCTATTAACTGTACACCCGCCACAAAAACACCATTACACACACAAACGACTTCAATGTGAATGTCTAAACACAGCAGCAAATCTCATGCAGCACAATGAAAGTCACGCAATGCAACACAGAACACAAATGCATGTATGTTTGTGCGTGCATGTGTGCTAATGTGTATCAAAGATGAGATCACTGTCAGCCAATCAGATCTCGCTTCCCAATAAATAAGACTGTGAGCCATGAAACTGGATATTCTGAGTGGTAATGAAACTGACTCTCCCAGTTAGATGCAGTATGGACCTCAAATGTGCATACTCAGGAACACATAAACACCTAGAGATGTGGCTGAAATGAGAGAATGAGACTGACTTCATACTCATGGTGCCATAAGCCACAAAAACAACAGCTTGAGGAGGCTCTCACCTGCTGAATAAGGCTCTTGTTTCTCGACGTGTATAAACTCCTGTCTCTCATACTTGGCTCTGATCCACTGCTCCCTCAAAATCCTGTCAACGATAAATACATCAATTCATGTGTCAATATTACATTAAAACCTTAAAGGAACAGATCACCCAAAACTAAAAACGTCCTCACCATCAGAGCATCCCAGATGTAGATGAGTTTGTTTCTTCATCAGGTTTGTAGAAATGTAGCACTGCATCAGTGTCTCAGCAATGGATGCTCTGCAGTGAATGGGTGCCGTCAGAATGAGAGTCCAAACAGCTGATAAAAACATCACAATAATCCACAAGTAATCCACAGCACTCCAGTCCATCAGTTAACATCTGGAGACGACAAAAGCTGAAACACATCCAGCATTAAGATGCTTTTAACTTGAAAACATTGAGTCTATAATCCATAATAACTCTTCCTCCAGTGAAAAAATGTTCTGGTGTGAATCAGGAGAGAAATCTGCACAGATCAAGCTGCGGTTAAACAGCTCTAAACAAATATGTGTCTGGATTTTGATGCGAGAGACAACAGCAGATGCACTTTTTCACTGAGGAAGCCTTATTATGGATTATAGACTCAATGTATTGACGTTTAAAAGCGTCTTACTTGCTGGAGTGTCCAGCTTTTGGCTTCTCCAGATGTTCACTGATGGACTGGAGTGCTGTGGATTATTGTGATGTTTTTATCAGCTGTTTGGACTCTCATTCTGACGGCACCCATTCACTTGCAGAGACACTGATGCAATGCTACATTTCTACAAACCAAACCTAACAAACTCATCCTAATCTCGGACGGCCTGAAGGTGAGGACATTTTCAGCAAATCAATAAATAAGTATTTTCTTGTAAAACATTCTCCAATAAACCTTGTTTGGGAAAAGCTGCTCTGATGTCTGGTTGATTTAGTTTGTTGAATAAAGCTAATTATTTTAGATGTTACCACATGAAAGACATTTAAATACTAAAATAAAAAATCATCATATTACTCTTTTTTTTTTTTACCACATTGAGCCTTAAAATCAACACTCACCACTCATTTTACTTCTGTAAAATTACATATTTCCAAAATTGCCAAAGATCAGTTATTTTGAACAGCTTAAACAGAGTAAAACAAATTACAAGGTAATTGTGACGTCATAATTTCACGTTTATTTCATCCAGTTATGACTACATTGGTTGTAATTGTCACTTTATTTCACAATGTGAATTTATTTCTTACTTTAAACTTTATATTACAATTACCTTTTTTAATCGGAGAAGGAAACAGCTTTCCATCCACACACTGAAGAAACAAATCACTCAGAAATGTATTTTAAATTTTAATATTAATTATAAAGAAACGCCAAGTAATACAGAAAACACTGAAATAATATTTTCTAGTAAATCAAACAAATGTTATTGCAGTATGTTTAACAACTAAAAAAAAAACATTTTTTACAGTGTTGAGAAGGATCACAAGTAACTGAAATTGTAAGCAAGAATAGAATTAGTGCAAATTGCCTGAGGGTGCACATATAATGTACTATTTCTGAGGTTTTTTAAAAACTAATATTGCATATGAATTAAAAAATAACATTTCTACCATCATTTATTCACCGTATATTCACAGTGAATTTTATTCACCTATACAACTATCGTTTTGTCTAAAAAATTGTTCAAATGAACATATTTAGCATTTGAATACGGTCTTTCTTTTGTTTTCATTAAAGAAATGTCTACATTGCATGTGAGCACATGTGAACAGAATATTTTGGCCAAAACGCCACTCATCGTGAAACGCAACCTACAAACAGGAAGGAAGTAACATTCTCGAGCCATGTGAGAAAACAGTCCCACTGACGGTTTGCGTGTGACGGCTCAAAAACCCCCACAATGTCAAACACCACCAGAGCCCTACAGCTACGAGAATGTAAGTGCACTCAACAGTGAACAGGAAAAGACGAGCCTGGCATAGTACAGTATTGTGGTTATTATCATGATGTTTGAGGCCTACCTGCAGTCTGTGTGGGAGGGCCGGTGATAAAACGGAGGAGCTTGCTGTTCGTACTTGGCCTTTGCCGCTTCATTCCCCATAGATGTGATAAACTAGAGGAAGAGAATGCATCGCACGGTTTACAGGCACAATATTAAACAAATAGATAACACGTTCCAATATTTGTTAACGTTACTTAACATGAACGAACAGTGAGCAATACTTCCATAGCATTTATTAAAAGAACAGTTCACCCAAAAATGAACAGGCAAGCCATTGTGAACTTTTTTCTTCCTCGGTGTGGGAGAAATGTAGCATTGCATCAGTGTCTCTGCAAGTGAATGGGTGCCGTCAGAATGAGAGTCCAAACAGGTGATAAAAACATCACAAGTAATCCACAGCACTCCAGTCCATCAGTGAACATCTGGAGAAGACAAAAGCTGAAAACCATCCAGCATTAAGACGTTTTTAACTAATACTTGAGTCTATAATCCATAATAAGCGATTCTCCGTGAAAAAAGTGCATCTCCTGTTGTCTCTCCATCAATCAGCCACATTATAGTTTAGCGCTCTTGCTTGATCTGTGCAGATTTCTCTCCTGATTCACACCAGAACACTTTTTCACTGGAGGAAGAGTTATTATGGATTATAGACTCATATTTTAGTTAAAAGCATCTTAATGCTGGATGTGTTTCAGCTTTTGTCTTCTCCAGATGTTCACTGATGGACTGGAGTGCTGTGGATTACTTGTGGATTATTGTGATGTTTTTATCAGCTGTTTGGACTCTCATTCTGACGGCACCCATTCACTGCAGAGCATCCATTACTGAGACACTGATGCAATGCTACATTTCTACAAACCTGATGAAGAAACAAATTCATCTACATCTCAGACGTTTCCAGCAAATGTTTAATTTTTTGATGAACTATTCCTTTAATCTTATCTAATGTTAATCTAAACATTTTCTAATACATTTTAAGATGAAAAGTTGTATCTGTTAACATTAATTAATGCACTGAGTATGATACTTAAGCAACATAAAAAAATTTATGTAACTTTTAAGTAACCATAAAAAGTGTTAGTTCAATTTAAACAAATCAGACTTTATTGTATATTATTATTATTATTTAACTAATTGTATTAATTTCTAAAAGATTGCATGTTCTGTAGAAAATGTGAGTGTTGCTTTCCTATGCAAATCTTGCTGCCTTGATACTGTAAAGTTGTAAGTTAATGTGATTTAATATGTATGGGATTTTTTTGCCTGTTTCATCATCGACCAAGTGAAACGTCTGATGTGAGCATAAGCAAGCACCACTAATTATTCAGACCTGTTAAATAGGCAGTTTTAATTTAATGCTCCATTTACTTGTGCACCTCTTCATTATTCAACGGTTTGATGGCTCAGTCCATCACGTCTCTGTTCAGATTATCACAAACATCAGCTCTCTTTACATTCCCAAGCTCATGTCGAGCCCTAATGGTTTGCATCCTCAATCTTTTAAATAGGCAAAGATCCAATCAATCTCTGTAGCTCTTGAGATTACTGCAGATTTGGATGGTATTCAGGAGATCAGAAAGAGCTGCGTTCCTGCAGCACATCCGGCCCTGGAAAAAAAACCTGCCCGTGGATCGTCTGTGACTCACCTCGATTTCTTTATCTTCAAATGTGTCCTGCAGCACTGACTTCACCTGGCTGAGGCTTTCAACGCTTCTGTGGATGAGCGAGCATCCCTGACACACGAACACACCCAGCGTCACGGACACCCAATCCGGCTCTGAGGAAGAAAGAAGGAAGGAAGAAGCTTTACAAATATGTGAGGCGCAATAACTGCATCCCAATTTGCATACTTAAATGAAGTATGAATTTGCTGGTGAAGGGAAAGAAACTCGTCCTTTCAAGTGTGCAGCAAAAGAAATACTCCACTCTTGGGACAAAATATTACACCATCACTCCCAAAATTTAAGTGATTTGAATTGCATATAAAATCTCCATGCATTTGGATTACACAGGTTAAACATAAACTAACTCATTCGTTTTTTTTCACATTGCATTGATTATAATTGCATTTAAAAAGTCACCAGCAAATGATTTTTGTTCATTGGAAAATGATAAAATGCAAAATGATACTATGTTGCTTCTCGCATGTTTCGCAACACTTTCAAAGTGAAATGTCCAGTGAGTCGCGCTAAAAGCATGTTCAGTTTACCTGAAACTGATGAACATCAATCTGGCAACATTTATTATGATGGTTGTTGTATGTTTTGCAGAGTTTAATGCATATCACGTTTGAAAAGAACGTAACACTAAACTTAACCTAACCGATAGTGTAAATAAAAGCAAATGTGAGATAAAAACACATGTGCTGTAGCAACCATGTCATGTTATCTAGCTTCTACAAGTCTCTGAACTCTTTTATCGTGACTGGTGTTTGACGGACTCGTACACGAGCGCTTTATACAAGTGCAAGCTGCACCGTGTGCGGTTGCGCTACCGAGCAAGTGTACTACAGCAGAAAAGACACACATATGGAGCTGCTTATGAGATGATAACATCAAAATGTGTTAGTTTACAAATCATGCCCTATGTTAAAAGTGTTACGAGCTCATAACATAGTATTGTGTACAAAAATAAGTCTTTGTTAATCGACAATCTGCCACTGTAATCATAATCTGTGTGAAAAGGAATAAAGGTTGTTGGTGTTTTACTGCCACTAGTGTTCATTTCAGCTGGGTACGTTTTTGGTAGAAAGTAACACATTTTTCCAATGAGCCTGGGATATATTAAACATGTCTTTTTGTGCTCTATAGAAGAAGTCAAATGCATTTGAAACAGTGAATAAAAGATGATAGAAATTTTATTTTTAAATTCATATGCAATATTTTTTTTTTTTTAACTCATATGCATATATGTGCACCCTCAGGCATTTTGCACTAATTCTATTCTTGCTTACTATTTCTGATAGTATGCAAACTGGCACACAGACAATAAAGTCATAGCTATACCATTTATTTTTATATGCATCTATAGACAGACCTCTTGTGGAGGCCAAAATACTGAACACGAACCGAGAACTGCAGCAAAACCTCTTTAACAACTGGTTATGTCTGTGTGTTTCTATTCCCTTCGCGGTTAAAGCTGAGGTCTAAGTGGTTTAAAAACTACATACACACCACAGAGGTTATAACAATTAAACCTGTAGGTCTCAGATGAAATGTTTAATATAATACGAGGGCGACAGGAAGGTCTGTAATGTCACCTACAGCTCACACATACACGCTCTCTCTGAACACATGCACAAACAGCTCACACATGTGTCACGATCTCAGAGAAACTGTGAGTTTGAGACACTTCAGGTGCGAGTGTTGCTAAATGCTGGGAACTCCTTGAGTCGAGCAGCCTGAGGCTGGCATAGGGGAGTGTCGACTGTGGCAAAACTGGCAGAAACAGAAAGTCAGGTTTTTGACTTCTTCAAGTGACGCAATCCATGAGAAACCGTGTCAAACGAGTGTGTGTCTAACACTCAGTGTGCGAAAATAAACCAAAAACAGTGAGGTCATTGTTAGAACGAGAAAGAGGGGCGATTGGAGAGAGCAGCAGAAAGGAAGAAAGAAGATAGAGAGGCTTGTGATCGAATGAAATGGACTTTGTTTTGCCTTTCACCCACTTTTAGTTTGTATTCTTGACCGGTTATCTGCTGATCAAGGTGTGGCTCCGTCAGCGACCAGACTACACACCTTAAAACCAGCTGCCGATGTGACTGCTTACTCATATACTCATAAAGTTACCAGACTGTTTCACAGCTCGTTAAACACATTGGTGAGCACAATGGCACAGATTTGTTTACACTTGTTCTTAAAGAAACAGGGATCTAATTATTATTCACTGTCATTGTTTACTCCCTCTTACGTCGTTCCAAACCCGTATTACATTCTTTCGTCCGTGAAACTCAAAATGAGACATTTTGAAAAATGTGCAGCTGCCCTTTTCAATGCAGTTACACTGAAGCCTGAACGGACACAAAAGCACCATAAAAGTGCAAATACAACAACTTTATACACTATATACACTATAAAAGTGGTAACCGGAAGTTGTTACTTTAAAGAGCTATTTCTACATGATTCAATAACACACATTAAGTAGTTTTGGTGGTATAAATGTATGTATTTAGTTTGATTCAGCAATATTAAATAATATTTTACAGTTAATTTAGATGTTACCATTTTTAGGTTACCAATTTTTTTTCAGCGTAGTCTACAGAAGCCATATGATAGCTTTGATTGAAATATAAGTTATTTGCTGATTATGAACTGGGGAAAAAAATGAAATATTCATGTTAACATATTCAAATTTTAACTTATTTCATTTCAGCTAGTTGGCATGCCAACATTTCCCATTTATTGTTATAGTGGTTGCACTTTATTTTACAGTACGTGTACTTATGTGTACTTACAATGTACATACCTAAGAAAGTACTGGGTGATATAAGGTAACTGCATTGGTTAAGGTTAGGTTTAGGGGAAGGTTCAGGGTTAGTACCTTGTTATTACCCAGTTACTGTAATCACTATAATAAGCACACAGTATTTACATGTGGAACAGGACTGTAAAATAAAGTGCTACCGTTATAGTTATCATCCTTGGTGTTTAAATCAGGTTTGAGAATGTATCATACATAACACTTCTGTGAACCGGTCAACTGGATCGACAAAAACAACCAGACTGGAAATGATTGAAACTGGCCTGACTACCTTCAAATGTGGTTTGATTGCTCAGATCACAATACTTTACAATACATTTTAAAAAATGTGTGCCCTGTTTGCAGTTGTGTGATCAGATCGCAAGTGCAAAGTTGTGAATACTAGTGTAAACGGCGAGTGGATGATTTGCATGTGTGTGATGTGTCGGTAGTCTGTGTTTATGTGTGTGTGTCTTTGTGTGTGTGTGTAATGTGTGTGAGTGTGTGGTGTGTGGTGTGTGGTGTGTGTGGTGTGTGTGTGTATGTGTGTGGGTAATGCTGTCAAGTCGTGTGTGCGGTGTGTTGTGTGTGTTGTGTGGGGTAGTGGGTGTGTGTGTGTGTGTGTGTGTGTGTAATGTGTGTCGTGTGTGTGTGTGTGTGTGTGTGTGTAATGTGTCGTCGTGTGTGTGTGTGTGTGTGTGGTGTGTGTGTGTGTGGGTTGTGTGTGTGTGTGTGGGGTGTGTGTGTGTGTGTGTGTTTTGTGTGTGGGTGTGTGTGTGTGTGTCTTTGTGTGTGTGTGTAATGTGTCAGTCGTGTGTGTGTGTGTGAATATAGGCAAAAAGTGTCTGTGCTCTGTGAGAGCAAGACAGAGATAGAGTCTAAATCAATCTGAAATTATGCAACGGATTATAAAAAACAACAAAAATAAATGATCATGTGAATATTAACAGTCAAGCAAAGTATTTGTGCCACATTGTTACAGTAGCTATATAGAAGTCATGATGGTTAAAATGTATTTAATATCTTGAATTTTCATGCCTTACAGTAGATTAGCGATTAGAGCTGGACGAGAATAGTTCACATTTTGTTAATGTTATAAACATCAAGCAGTTAGATCGCAATATACGTAGGATAGCAATTTATGATGTGTACTGTATATATGAAGGAAATATCGCTCTCTCTTCTTATAATATATATATATGATACTAGATATCAAATTTATATAGAGACGGGACCAAAATTTTATATTAATATTAATAATAATCATACCTAATTACTACTAATAAAAAAATAGATTTTACAAGGATTTTAGATTTTCGAACGAAACTTTTGACGCATTTTGGTGGTTTGCCAGGGCAGTGCCATTCAGTTGCTAGGGTGTTTTGGGTGGTTAGCTAAGGCGGTTTTTTAGGGTGATTAAGGCATGTGCTAGGGTTACTGACTCCTACACCTGAGTCTCCATGATAGTACGGGCTTTATTTATTTACTCGTGTGATCTCTGCCCACTTAGCAAAGGAATAGAAATAGTCAAACTTCATTTGACGGTTTCAGGGTTCGGTTCAGTTCTCTAAACCTGAATGGACGGTCACATTTAGCTTGCTCGCAACAAATTTCATCTATGAAATAACAGGAAACTATGCGCATGAGGGCAAGGTTGAAACATTTCCCAGGCAGATTATAGGCTCATGCTGAAGTGTTTCACGCAAATTTCGTGAAAATACTCCCCATGATACTTCTGTCTGTTTTAAAAGCAAAGCCAAATATTTAGTTTGACATAATAACAAAAACGGAGATAACAGGTACGACACCAGGTTATATCCGTTAACATTAAAACTAAATACCTTAAAAAACATTTTTTCATTTCCTGAAAAAAATAAACACAATTGAAAAAAAAACGAAAAATAAATATAAAAAGAATAGAATATTTGTTTAATTAATTTTGGTTTAGTTTAAGTTGGAAAAATGTTTTAAAAAATAAATTAAAAACAAAACAAAAGCAAAAATTTTTTATTTTAACAACAAAAACTAATAAAACAGACAAAAACAACCAAAAAACTACTAAAGCTTTAACAAGGTGCAGTTTGAATATTTTAGTGAACTGCATTGACTATTGTATTATCGTCAACTAAAACTGAAAAAAATACATTAAAAAAATAACCTCAAATAAAATAAACATTAAACAAAATACAATATAAAAATAAAAAAAAGCGAGCAGCCTAGGCAACATTTCTCAACTAAACAAAGCATAAAAAAATCATAAAAACAACATAAACATAAAAACACCACTAATAAAAATGACAAAAACAGACAACAAAATTACTAAAATTCAAATGAAAACAGAAAATTTAATTCAAAATATTAACAAAACCTGATGAGCGACACTCACGCTCATGCATCTTTTGTGTCTTCCATCATTCAACACATGCCTGCTTACACATATACAGCGAAAGTGTGGAAAACAGAAGTGTTGACGACGTCGTCTACTTTTGCTCTAACGCTGTTCACCCGGAATCATCTCAAGCGTCTATCGTGTGTCATTCGTGCAACATTCATTGGTCTGTCTCGCCTTGTTATACGCCGTGTAAAGCAGTCGTAATACAGTCAGGAAATCCCAGAACTCTCTTGTGAGAGTTATTAGATATTAGACATATTATTAGAGTCTTAATAGGACGGCGTGTATGTAAGCTTGTGTGTGATACTGTACCGAAACGCTGCAATACAGAGAAATAGTTACAGTATGATACTGTATTCTGAAGGAATTCACATTTTGTTGCCCAAACTCAGCAAACACACACTTGAAAAGGAGCTGTGCAGGTAAAAGACCTGAGAATACAGCGAGTCACCCACTCCCTGTGAATTCACAAACCACAAACACAACACACACACAAAACACCACACAACACCACACACACACACACACACAGGTTTGTTTTTGTGAAAAGTGGGGACATCCCAAAGGCATAATGGTTTTTATACTGTACAGACCGTAAATTATATTGCCCTACACCAGCCCTACCCCTAAACCTACCACTTACAGGAAACTTTCTGCATAGCTTAGATTTAAAAAAACGTCATTTGTATGCATTTATACAGCTGTTTACCCGGGGGGACCACACGTTAGGTCCAGACACCTGACACGAGTCCCAAGAGTCGGTGTGTATATCAGTGTTTAGCCCACCAGGATAATAAACCAGTAAACCACCCACACACACACACACACCAAACGCACCCAACCACACCTCTCTCCTCTTCTCTTTCACACACACCACCACAACACACACACACACACTCACCAACACACACACACACACACAACCACAACATACACACACACACACACACACACTCACACAACAACACACACAACTCTCTCTCTCACACACCTCACACACACAAAAAAAACAAACACACACACACACACACAAATACAGACACACACACACACACACCACTCACTCACACACACACACACACACACACACACACTCACTCACACACACTCACACACACAAACACAAACACAAACACACACACACACACACACACAACACTCACTCACACACACGCCAACACACACAACATCTCTCACTCACAAACACACACTAACACACACATCTCTCACTACACACCACACACACACACACACACTAACTCACACACACACACACACACAACACACACACTCTCACACAAACACCAAACACACACACACCACTCACTCACACACACACACACACAAAAAAAAAAAAAACACACACACACACACACACACATCACTCACACACACACAACACACACACACTCATCACAACCACAACACACACACACACTCACACACACACACACACACATCCACACACTCAATAACACACACACACACACACACACATACACACACACACTCAAGCACACACACACACTCATTCATGCACACACACAAAAACACACACTCACTCACATACACACAAACACACACTCACACACACCCACACACACACACACACACAATCACACACAAAATCACACACACACAAACACACAACACACACCACCACACCACAATCACACACACACACACACACTCTCTACTCTCACAACACAATCACACCACACACACACACACACACACACCACTCACTCACACACACACACACACACATATTTATATATATACACAACACACACACACACACACACCTCACTCACACACACTCACACAACACACACACACACACACTCTCACTCACACATCACTCACTCACAAACAACAATCACACACCACTCACAAACACACAAACACCCTCACTCAACACCACACACACACAAACACTTCTCTCACTCACACAACACACACACAAAACACACCTCACTCACAAACACACACACACACCACACACACACCCACAACACACACACACAAACACACACACACAAACAAACACTCACTCACACACACTCACACACCACACACACACTCACACTCACACACAAACACACTCACTCACACACTCACTCTCACACACAACTCACTCACACACACACACACACAACACTCACAAACACATACACACACACACAAACACAAACAAACAAACAAACAAACAAACTCACTCACACACACACACACAACACACACACACACATCACTAACACACACACACACACACAACTCACCACAAACAACATTCACACCGGACAACACCCCTCAAAACAACCACAAATCATGTTTAACACATAATGTATGAAATGTGTGTGCTGTGTGTCACCTCAACCAAAACGGGCGTGTGCGCTGGGTTTAGTTACAGTGCAGAAGCACAGTAATATTATCATCACATCCTGGGAACACACCACATATGCTCATGAAACACGAGCTAGAGACAATAAAGCTCCATGTTGGTTCTGCGAGGCACTAGCGTGAATGTGACTGGAGCAGCATACGCAGGCGTAATACATTAATGACACTGTAGAAGTCCCCAAATGAAGACACAGACATGTGGTCACCGCTAAAGATTCCTGTCACTGTGTAACTAATAAACAACATTCATTTGGCATGAAATTACTTTGGAGCAGCTTACACGTTTATCGCTATGGCTATTAAAGTGTACATAGCAATTAATAATATAATTAAAAATCAATGTTTCATAAATCAGATTAAAATATGAAACATATTAAAGAATAATGATTTATATTATTATATATAATATATGCTATATTATTATTATAAATTAACCAATTATACATATCTTATTTAAATTTTATAATATGAATAAACAGTACTATCTGATATAAAATATATAATTATTCATTTTTAGATTTAATGTGAAGTGAACTATATACATATACTATATACATATATGTATAACATAATTAATGCTAATTATTATATGATTGTACTTTATGCGATATATTAAAGATATTATAAATTACTATATTGTATACATAAATTGTATTATTTAAAACAAAAATTACATACTATACTTAAAGTAAAATTACATATAAATAGCAATCTAAATGCATAAGAAATATTTCCATAAATACAATTAAAAATATGAACTTATAAAAATTATAAGGCTATTATTATCTATTCCATAAATTGCTATTTCATGTATATTTTTTTTAATTTTACTAATTACAATGAAAGATTCTTAAGAATAAATCACAAAATATAATTAAAAATATAAATATACTATAAAATATGTCATAATATAATAAATAAGATCATAGTATATATAACCAGACTTTATATAAATAATTTTCTTTGATAATTAAAATCGTAAGAAGAAATATATATTAAAATATAATAAACATAAATATGTTATTAATAGGATAAAATAAGTATTTAAATATATTACAATGATTTAATTATTAAAATATCACATTGTACATGCATCTCATAGCATGTGTAGGCTGCTACGAAGAGTGTCACGCGTGCTCTGGGCCTTTCGCAGCAGCTGCAGCACGCACAGGTGTCCAGGTGAGATGCTCTTACCTGCAGCGCCGCAGTCCGCGCACAGCTCGTTACCGGCTCGCTGCCGGAGATCGCGCAGGAGGCAGCTGTCCCGCTCGGCCTCTCTCGCCATGACTCGCCGGAGGAACGGATCGATGCGTCTCCGCGGTCGGCTGATCTATCGCGAGCAGGTTGATGAGCACGTTCAGATGACCGCAGGCGCGTGTAGCTGTGATGCCCGAGGCTGTGAGTCCACTTAGTGATGGGATAGCAATGGGTAAGAATATAGTCTTTGTCTTCGCGCTCAAGGTTCTGGCGGTGGAGAGAGAGAGAGGCAGAGAGAGAGAGAGAGAGATCCTTTTCTTTCACTCTAGAGAATTTATCAGCGTCTTATCGCCTCCCCTCCCTTTATTCTGCCCACAAACAGGCTGGAAATACAGAGACCCCTAGCGGCGAGTTTCGGAATCACTCGAGTCAGAACGCTTAATTACACGCAGAAGTATGGAGCCAGATCGGCCTCAAAAATAATACAGTTATAAAACAAAATTCATAAATGCACAGCACGATTTACATTTACAAAATCCGATTCGTACATTCAAAACACAAGTCATAAATACAGAAGTAAAAGCATAAATATTTCCCCAAATGCTCACACAAAAGCATCTTACCTAAATAAATGTAATATGTTTACACAAATATGTATATATATCAAGTTCTTGAATTAATTTCCATCACACATTTATGAATGGTGTTACATGTATTACATGAATTTTGTTTTATAAATGTATTATTTGTGAGGCCAATCTGGCTCCATACAGAAGTGGTCTGTTTTTTTTGTTCATATTTTTCAACATATTTGATACTTTAAATTAATTTCCCCATCGGGGTTTTAAAAACGTCTTCGTTTGGATGTTATGAGCCATGAAACAAGGGGCGCAAATCTGGAGGGGAACAAAACTGAGTGTTGGGTAATAGTCCGTTTAATATGCAATGGATTATCAAACTTGGAGAACAACACAAAGAACATCATATTTTCAGGAAATTGTTATTATTAACATCATTTAAGGAAAAAAGGTTATTATTTTCATTGTTTTTGACTCATGTAACATCGCCAAATTTAAATGGACAGGGGCACTGCCGACCAATGGTTTGCATTTTGCGATCGTTTTTTTCATGTTTGCGAAGGCGCATTGCACTGGTGGTGCATTTACTTTGCAAAGCGGTGCCATTTCTGTTGCATATGAGAAACATCAAAAGCATGTAAAAAAACATATGTTTGAGTTATTTCACAAAAAACAAATTGAAATCGTAGCCTACATAATTTGTACAATTACATTTATTTAAATTGAACGTTAAAAGTTCATATTGATCATGTTATATTCTGTAATGTTAATAGAAATCATACACTGTCAGAATAAAAAGTTGCATTTTATGCATGCAACAGCCACTCACTGGCAGTCCTTATGGCCCAGAAATAGTAAAATGTATTACATTATTAATTCAGTTGTACAGCCTTCTGAAAAAAGAGAAATTAAGCATTTTCAAACTGACTTGCAAACTTTCACAAAACTATATACAGCAATTTAAAGCTCTAACAATAATCCACATTGAGTGATGGATCAATGTTAATGGGATGACCAAAATATACTTTGTGGTAAACAAACACTTATTTAAAATAAAATGTATAGACATCAAATTACTATTATAACCAGTAGATGGCAGCAGAGCAGCACTTATTGGCTTATTAGTGTTTCATTTATACTTTTTGCTTTATATTTTGAAATTATAAAATCTCTATTATAAAATATCTAATAATCAAGAAATCAAATTTTGTCAAATTTTGCACTTTTTGTGTATGAAGTAAGAAAAATCACAAAGTGCCTTGAAAAACAAAATTTTCTTCAATTTGCTACTAAATCACACGATAACCATATTTCAATAGTCTTATAGTTTTATGTCAAAAAACAAACAACGACAAATTAAAATTATGCACTTTTTGTTTGCATAAACATTAAAATATTAATATTAAAAATGATGGCCAAACAAAAAATCTAGGTTGGGTGACTTACAACATAACATGTTATCTACTAACAAGTACTACATGCACAAATAAAGTTTTATGAAATGATAAACCTCACATTTCACTCTTTAACTCATTTTTAAGAAAATGATCAAAATCATAAATTATAGGCATTTTATCTGCTCCATAAACAATTCTACATTAATATATAATTAAAATATAAATAAAAATATATAAAATATATAAGTGATTTAGGTTTTTTTGTCTGTTCTGATTCATTTGCAATAAACTATTAAATATATAATTGATTTATAGTTTTTTTTGTCGAATTTGTTTCACAAAAACCATAAAATATATAATTAATTTACAGTTTTTTGTTCAATTTAATGTACAATAAACTATCAAATATATAATTGATTTACAGTTACTTTTGTCCAGTTTGATTCACAATAAACAAAAAAATATATCAATCATTTAGTTTTTGTCCATTTTGACACAATACACTATAAAATATTTAATTTCTGCAAAACTATTAACATATTGTTGCCGCCACATAAAACTTTTGTGTGTATCCAGTAATTTCAGGAAACTAGTCGATGAATCTATGAAACAAAACCTCTCGCTTGTATAAATGAGGCTTTTCGATTGTCACTCAAAATCAAATTCACATTGAAGTATATTCATGGCTTTGATTCAAGCTTTAGCTTTTGAAGTTTGCAGCGCTGATGGTCAGAGCTCTCGATAAACTTGCATTGGATTCATGCATCAGACTGAATGAGTTTGTGGATGGACCTGTCTGTCTGTCTGGATGACGAAGCTAGCTTCCAGAACAGCTGAAGAGTCTCCAAGCACCTTTCACTTCAGTCAGGCGTCACTGCCGTCGGATGGCATCTTTGAGGGATGCGGATCGCTGCGTGAGCTGAGGGGCGTTGTTAGGCACGAAGCGGAGTGACTAAAACCCCCTTAGCTGTTATAAAATCACTGTAAACCACGGCTTCACGGGGCTTATTTACGGGGGTTACTCCATATACATAGCAAGGTTTCACAGAATAAAACCGAGCAAATAAAGTGTAATGATATTAATAAAAACAGTATTCTGTTTTTCACTGTGTATACACTATATAGCACTTATGCCTATGCTCTTTTTACACAGGACACTTATGAACTATGCCTATTATACACAATGCACTTATGCACTCTGCTCTTTTACACAATGCACTTATGCACTATGCTCTTATACACAATGCACTTATACACTATGCACTTATGCACTATGCTCTTATACACTATGCACTTATGCACTATGCTCTTATACACAATGCACTTATACACTATGCTCTTATGCACTATGCTCTTATACACTATGCACTTATGCACTATGCTCTTATACACAATGCACTTATGCACTATGCTCTTATACACAATGCACTTATGCACTATGCTCTTATACACAATGCACTTATGCACTATGCTCTTATACACTATGCACTTATGCACTATGCTCTTATACACAATGCACTTATACACTATGCTCTTATGCACTATGCTCTTATACACTATGCACTTATGCACTATGCTCTTATACACAATGCACTTATACACTATGCTCTTATGCACTATGCTCTTATACACTATGCACTTATGCACTATGCTCTTATACACAATGCACTTATACACTATGCTCTTATGCACTATGCTCTTATACACTATGCACTTATGCACTATGCTCTTATACACAATGCACTTATACACTATGCTCTTATGCACTATGCTCTTATACACTATGCACTTATGCACTATGCTCTTATACACAATGCACTTATACACTATGCTCTTATACACAATGCACTTATACACTATGCTCTTATACACAATGCACTTATACACTATGCTCTTATACACAATGCACTTATACACTATGCTCTTATACACAATGCACTTATACACTATGCTCTTATACACAATGCACTTATACACTATGCTCTTATACACAATGCACTTATACACTATGCTCTTATACACAATGCACTTATACACTATGCTCTTATACACAATGCACTTATACACTATGCTCTTATACACAATGCACTTATACACTATGCTCTTATACACAATGCACTTATACACTATGCTCTTATACACAATGCACTTATACACTATGCTCTTATACACAATGCACTTATACACTATGCTCTTATACACAATGCACTTATACACTATGCTCTTATACACAATGCACTTATACACTATGCTCTTATACACAATGCACTTATACACTATGCTCTTATACACAATGCACTTATACACTATGCTCTTATACACAATGCACTTATACACTATGCTCTTATACACAATGCACTTATACACTATGCTCTTATACACAATGCACTTATACACTATGCTCTTATACACAATGCACTTATACACTATGCTCTTATACACAATGCACTTATACACTATGCTCTTATACACAATGCACTTATACACTATGCTCTTATACACAATGCACTTATGCACTATGCTCTTATACACAATGCACTTATACACTATGCTCTTATACACAATGCACTTATACACTATGCTCTTATACACAATGCACTTATGCACTATGCTCTTATACACAATGCACTTATGCACTATGCTCTTTTACACAATGCACTTATGCACTATGCTCTTATACACAATGCACTTATACACTATGCTCTTATACACAATGCACTTATACACTATGCTCTTATACACAATGCACTTATACACTATGCTCTTATACACAATGCACTTATACACTATGCTCTTATACACAATGCACTTATACACTATGCTCTTATACACAATGCACTTATACACTATGCTCTTATACACAATGCACTTATGCACTATGCTCTTATACACAATGCACTTATGCACTATGCTCTTATACACTATGCACTTATACACTATGCTCTTATACACTATGCACTTATGCACTATGCTCTTATACACAATGCACTTATACACTATGCTCTTATACACAATGCACTTATACACTATGCTCTTATACACAATGCACTTATACACTATGCTCTTATACACAATGCACTTATACACTATGCTCTTATACACAATGCACTTATACACTATGCTCTTATACACAATGCACTTATACACTATGCTCTTATACACAATGCACTTATACACTATGCTCTTATACACAATGCACTTATACACTATGCTCTTATACACAATGCACTTATACACTATGCTCTTATACACAATGCACTTATACACTATGCTCTTATACACAATGCACTTATACACTATGCTCTTATACACAATGCACTTATACACTATGCTCTTATACACAATGCACTTATACACTATGCTCTTATACACAATGCACTTATACACTATGCTCTTATACACAATGCACTTATACACTATGCTCTTATACACAATGCACTTATACACTATGCTCTTATACACAATGCACTTATACACTATGCTCTTATACACAATGCACTTATACACTATGCTCTTATACACAATGCACTTATACACTATGCTCTTATACACAATGCACTTATACACTATGCTCTTATACACAATGCACTTATACACTATGCTCTTATACACAATGCACTTATACACTATGCTCTTATACACAATGCACTTATACACTATGCTCTTATACACAATGCACTTATACACTATGCTCTTATACACTATGCACTTATACACTATGCACTTATGCACTATGCTCTTATACACAATGCACTTATGCACTATGCTCTTATACACAATGCACTTATGCACTATGCTCTTATACACAATGCACTTATACACTATGCTCTTATACACAATGCACTTATGCACTATGCTCTTATACACAATGCACTTATACACTATGCTCTTATACACAATGCACTTATACACTATGCTCTTATACACAATGCACTTATACACTATGCTCTTATACACAATGCACTTATACACTATGCTCTTATACACAATGCACTTATACACTATGCTCTTATACACAATGCACTTATACACTATGCTCTTATACACAATGCACTTATACACTATGCTCTTATACACAATGCACTTATGCACTATGCTCTTATACACAATGCACTTATGCACTATGCTCTTATACACAATGCACTTATGCACTATGCTCTTATACACAATGCACTTATACACTATGCTCTTATACACTATGCACTTATACACTATGCACTATGTACTTATACACTATGCACTATGTACTTATACACTATGCACTTATGCACTATGCTCTTATACACAATGCACTTATGCACTATGCTCTTATACACAATGCACTTATGCACTATGCTCTTATACACTATGCACTTATGCACTATGCTCTTATACACTATGCACTTATGCACTATGCTCTTATAGACTATGCACTTATACACTATGCTCTTATACACAATGCACTTATACACTATGCTCTTATACACAATGCACTTATACACTATGCTCTTATACACAATGCACTTATACACTATGCTCTTATACACAATGCACTTATACACTATGCTCTTATACACAATGCACTTATACACTATGCTCTTATACACAATGCACTTATACACTATGCTCTTATACACAATGCACTTATACACTATGCTCTTATACACAATGCACTTATACACTATGCTCTTATACACAATGCACTTATACACTATGCTCTTATACACAATGCACTTATACACTATGCTCTTATACACAATGCACTTATACACTATGCTCTTATACACAATGCACTTATACACTATGCTCTTATACACAATGCACTTATACACTATGCTCTTATACACAATGCACTTATACACTATGCTCTTATACACTATGCACTTATACACTATGCACTTATGCACTATGCTCTTATACACAATGCACTTATGCACTATGCTCTTATACACAATGCACTTATACACTATGCTCTTATACACAATGCACTTATACACTATGCTCTTATACACAATGCACTTATACACTATGCTCTTATACACAATGCACTTATACACTATGCTCTTATACCCAATGCACTTATGCACTATGCTCTTATACACAATGCACTTATACACTATGCTCTTAGCCACTTGCTATTTAACTATGCAACTTAGCAATTCTTGGTCTTATGCACTATTGCTCTTACTAAACGATGAATTATGCACTATTGCTCTTAACACAATCACTATACTCTGCACTCAATACACTATGTCTCGACCATGTAGTGTATGAATTATATAAGTTTATTTTGTCATTCATAACCTCCTGCTTAGCTACGTAATTAAAGCTGCGACAGTTGAGTGGATTTAGTGTCCAACATTCCACACTTTATTTTTTCGATTATTTGATTGCAATTTTCAGTGTGAACGCACAACTCGCACTATTAATACTACAAAGCATCATAGTAGACAGTATCTTCACACACTCTCTAGAGCTGCATTCCAAATGACGCACTATACACTATGCTCTTATACACTACGCACTTAAGCACTATCTACTTATACACTGCACCTATACACAATGCACTCATAGAATAGTGCATAAGTACGCGATTTGGGACGCGCCCCCAGGCGTCACAGCGCTGGATTTGTGACGCAGCCGGCGCGTCGCGGCCGCAGTGCATGCTGGGATATGGCGAGTGCACTCAGCTCCTCCCCACGTGTTTGAGCGACTGCAGCGCTGCGATCAGCATCATCTCATGCAGACTCTCACAGACAGACTCCGAGATCCTCACACCGAGCAGCGGGAGAACATCACGGCAACAGCGCGGAGCTTGGAGCGCGAGCGTCAGATCAGATCTCCGCTGCAGCTTCGGGTGGTCTAGTGGACCGGCGAGGCCTCGGTGAGTTTGTTGCAATGTTGCACCAAAAGTTTCATACGCATAAAAGCATGTCTATACTCGCATACGCATCGCTAATGAGATGAATTTGCAAGCTGCTAACGTTAACTCATCTTAGCATGCTGTTCCGTGTGCGGACTCCAGCAGAGTCCCTTCATCTGGGCTTCAGCGCAACATCTTTACTTTCACTAGTGTTTCATTGTGATCGTGTGAGTTATAAAGTTGCTAGCTGTCGTGATCGTGTTGCATCAGTCACTAAACATGAGTCGCCTGGTAATTATCAGGACAATTAGTGATTGATTGACAGTTACAAATGAGTAGACTACATAAACAAGTTTGTGGAAATTATGCACGCACATATATGTTATGGAAGCCCATATAGAACATGTGTGAGTGAGTGAGTGTGTGTGTTAGTGAGTGAGTGAGTGAGAGTGAAGAGAGAGAGGGATTTGTGAGAAAGTGTGTGTGTGTGTGTGTGTGTGTGTGTGAGAGAGTGAGTGAGTGTGAGTGTGTGTGAGTGTGTGAGTGTGTGTGTGTGTGTGTGTGAGTGAGCGGTGATGTGTGTGTGGGGTGTGTGTGTGTGTGTGTGTGTGTGTTGTGTGTGTGTGTGTGTGTGTGTGTGAGTGTGTGAGAGAGTGAGTGAGTGAGAAAGTGTGTGAGAGAGTGAGTGAGTGGTGTTGATGTGTGTTGTGTGAGAGAGTGGTGTGTGTGAGAGATGTGAGGACCTTAGAGAGTGAGGAAGTGTGTGGTGTGTGGTGGTTTGAGTGGTGAGAGAGTGAGAAATGTGTGTTTGAGTGAGTGTGTGTTTGAGTGAGTGTGTGAGTGAGAGAGTGAGAGAGTGTGAGTGAGAGAGAGATAGAAGTGTGTGGTGTGAGAGAGTGTGTGTGTGTGTTTGTGTGTGTGTGAGTGAGTGAGTGAGAGTGTGTGAGTGTGTGTGTGTGTGTGTGTGTGTGAGAGAGTGAGTGAGTGAGAAAGTGTGTGAGTGAGTGAGAGAGTGTGAGAGAGAGAGAGAGAGGGTGTGTGAGAGAGTGTGTGTGTGAGAGGGTGTGAGTGACGAGAGTGTGTGAGTGGGTGTGTGTGTGGGTGTGGAGAGAGTGAGTGTGAGTGTGTGAGAGAGTGAGTGTGTGAGAGAGTGAGTGAATGAATGTGAGTGTGAGCGTGTGCGTGAGTGTGTGTGTGTGTGAGCGTGAGTGTGTGTGTGAGTGAGTGTGGTGTGGGTGTGGGTGAGTGTGTGTGCGAGAGGAGTGATGGGAGGTGAGAAGTGTGAGGCGTGTGTGTGAGAGTGTGCCGAGCGTGAGTGATGCGTGTGTGAGTGATTGAGTGTGAATGGGAGTGATTGAGTGTGTGAGTGATTGACGTGAGTGAGTGTGTGAGTGAGTTGTGCGTGGGGAGTGTGTGAGTGTGGTGAGTGGTGTGAGTGAGTGAGTAGAGTGGTGAGGGAGTGAGGTGTGAGTGATGTGCGTGTGGGAAGTGTGTGAGGTGTGAGTGTTGGTGAGTGTGTGAGGTGAGTGAGTGGTGAGGAAGTGAGGTCTTTGTGAGTGAGTGACGTGATGTGTGGGAGTGACGTGAGTGTGTGAGTGAGTGAGTGTGTGAGTGAGTGAGGTGTGAGTGTGTGAGAGAGTGAGTGAGTGAGAAAGTGTGTGAGTGTGTGAGAGAGTGTGTGCGTGTGTGAGAGAGAGACAGTGTGAGTGAGTGTGAGAATGTGTGTGAGTGAGTGAGAGTGTGTGAGAGAGAGAGTGAGTGTGTGTGAGAGAGTGAGTGATTGAGTGTGTGTGTGAGTGAGTGAGTGAGTGAGAGAGAGACCCTGGAGCACAAACCAGTCATAAGGGTAAATTTTTCTGAAATTGAGAGAGTTATGCATCATATGAAAGATGAATAAATCATCTTTCCATTGATGTATGGTTGTTAGGATATGACAATATTTGGCCAAGATACAACTAATTGAAAATCTGGAATCTGAGGGAGCAAAAAATTCTAAATATTGTGAAAATCGCCTTTAAAGTTGTCTAAATGAATTTTTTAGCAATGCATATTACTAATCAAAACATAAGTTTTGATATATTTACGGTAGGATATTAAGTAAAGATCATGTTCATTGAAGATATTTTGTAAATTTCCTACTGATTTTTGGCATAAAAGAAAAATCTTTAATTTTGAGCCATACAATGTATTGTTGGCTATTGCTACAAATATCCCCCAGCGACTTAACACTGCTTTTGTGCTGCAGGGACACATATGTATGTATTTGTGTGTTTGCAGGTTTGAAATCCACTAGCGGCGGTTCCTCCGGTCTTCATTATGGCCAGCGGAGATGATGACGATCCAATTATACAAGAGGTAGACGTGAACATGCTGGACTTGTATTGTGTTGTTAGCATCTGTATCGTTCATGCTCTCTCTATTGATAGATTGATGTGTATCTGGCCAGAAGTCTTGTGGAAAAGCTGTATTTGTTCCAGGTAAGAGTGACAGATAATAGTTGTTATTTTTGAAATGCTGTTCAAAGTTCAGGGTCAGTAAGATTTAAGAAGTCCCAAGGCTGCATTTATTTGATCAAAAGTACTGTAAAAATAGTGAAATATTATTAGAATGTAAAACAGCTGTGTTCTGTGTGAATATGTGTTAAACTGTAATGTATTTCTGTGATGCGCAGCTGTATTTTCAGCATCATTACTCCAGTCTTCAGTGTCACATGATCTTCAGAAATCAGTATAATATGCTGATTATTAGAAACATTTCTGATTATTATCAATGTTGAACACAGTCGTGCTGCACAATATTTTTGTGGAAACTGTGATGCATTTTATTTTTCAGGATTCACAGATGAACAGAAAGTTCAGATGAACAGCATTTATTTGAATCTTTTGAAACATCATAAATGTCTTTACTGGCATTTTGGTCAATTTAATGCAGCCTTAATCTTTAAATATCAGCCTGTCTGTCACTAGTTGCATAACTTTAGTCCCTGTTGTTCCCGTTTTTAACCTCTTCTTCTCCAGTACCCAGTGCGTCCTGCTTCTATGAGCTATGATAATGCGGCGCATTTGGCAGCCAGAATTAAACCCAAGCAGCAGAAAGTAAGCAGGCTTTCACTGCTCGTTTCTGACGTCTCTCCTATCAGACCGCACAGAGGTCACGTTTCGTTCCTGTCTACTTCCAGGTTGAGCTCGAGGTGGCCATGGACACCATGAGTCCGAACTACTGCCGCAGTAAAGGCGAGCAGATCGCGCTCAATGTGGACGGCACGTCTTCGGAGGACCCCAGCGTCTACTCGATGTGAGGGACATCAGCCTTTCTGCTGCTTACAGCCGGACCTTGCTGTTCGTAGTTTTAATCCTTTCCTTCTGCTTAAAGGAAAATGATGGACAAGCAAACGTTCTCCTCGATCCAGGCGACCACGAACACGTCCCGCTTCGCTGCGGCTGTGTTTCACAAAGGTTGGCTTTCGCAGGATCTCAGTTAGCATGTGTTTGGCTGGGCGGTATATCGAGTTTGTACGATATATGGATATTTTCTTTATAAGCGATTCGATATGAGGCGATACCGTTTACAGTAGTTTGATACGAGCGCATCGGGACACAGACTGAGCTGCTGCGGAGAAAGTGCATGATCCAGTTTGTTCTAAACATGTGACAAGCTTCACATTAAGGCCACTGGTAAGATTTAGTTTATAGCTTCGTTTCGCATATTAGTTTATTAGTCATATGCTCTGACAGAAAGGCTTCTCGCGCTGTTTAATGTGTCTGAGATGTGCCGTCTTCCTGAATGCAGAACTTACATTTCACAGGTATATTCTCCGTCTGTAAATGTTAGAAAGCCATGGAAATATTTCCATTTTGCTGTCAGGAGTGCACGAGCCTACTGCAAGGGATTCTCCGCTAAACTTCACAGACTTCAGTGAAACAGACAGAGCTCGATTAAGTAGGAGCGCAATAATTCTGACTAAAATAAACATTTCGCTGAAATATTTGTAGTTGAACAATAAATGCGCCATGTGTAGAGTTTTAAACTTACAAGTAAGTCTATTTTTATTATAGCACTGACTGTAAAGTGACTGTAATATCAAAACTCTGAGTTTTTATTCACATTTATTTTCATTTTTAGTTTAGTGAATTTAACTTCAGATGTAAAAGCCTTATTTTAGTTTTTAGATTGCAATGTTACAATGAAATGTGATTTCAACCCTTTTTTGCACATAATATAAAAGCTTACATGGTTACATTCACTTTATTAGTTTTCATAGCCTTTAATATGTATTGTTTTGCTGGAAACATTGGGTGTGTGAAGGGAAATATATATACCGTGTTTTTTCGGGAAAAAAAGTATTTAGTCAGACACCAATTGTGCAAGTTCTCCCACTTAAAAAGATGAGAGAGGCCTGTAATTTTCATCATAGGTTTACCTCAACTATGAGAGAAAAAATGAGAAAAAAAATCCAGAAAATCACAATGTAGGATTTTTAAAGAATTAATTGCAAATTATGGTGGAAAATAAGTATTTGGCCAATAACAAAATTTCATCTCAATACTTTGTTATATACCATTTGTTGGCAATGACAGAGGTCAAACGTTTTCTGTAATTCTTCACAAGGTTTTCACACACTGTTATGGTATTTTGGCCCATTCCTCCATGCAGATCTACTCTAGAGCAGCAATGTTTTGGGGCTGTCGCTGGGCAACACGGATTTTCAAATCCCTCCAAAGATTTTCTATGGGGTTAAAATCTGGAGACTGGCTAGGCCACTCCAATACCTTGAAATGCTTCTTACGAAGCCAATACTTCATTGCCCGGGCGGTGTGTTTGGGATCAATGTCATGCTGAAAGACAGCCACGTTTCATCTTCAATGCCCTTGCTGATGGGGTGATGAGGTTTTCACTCAAAATCTCACGATTTCATTCTTTCGTTTACACGGATCAGTGGTCCTGGTCCCTTTGCAGAAAACAGCCCCAAAGCATGATGTTTCCACCCCCATGCTTCACAGTAGGTATGTGTTCTTTGGATGCAACTCAGCATTATTTCTCCTCCAAAAACGACAAGTTGAGTTTTTACCAAAAAGTTTATTTTGGTTTCATCTGACCATATGAAATTCTCCCAATCCTCTTCTGGATCATCCAAATGCTCTATAGCAAACTTCAGACGGGCCTGGACATGTACTGGATTAAGCACGGGGGACACGTCTGGCACTGCAGGATTGAGTCCCTGGCGGCGCAGTGTGTTAATGATGGTTGCCTTTGTTACCTTGGTCCCAGCTCTCTGCAGGTCATTCACTAGGTCCCCCCGTGTGGTTCTGGGATTTTTGCTCACAGTTCTTGTGATCATTTTGACCCCACGGGGTGAGATCTTGCATGGAGCCCCAGATCGAGGGAGATTATCAGTGGTCTTGAATGTCTTCCATTTTCCAATAATTGCTCCCACAGTTGATTTCTTCACACCAAGCTGCTTACCTATTGCAGATTCAGTCTTCCCAGCCTGGTGCAGGTCTACAATTTTGTTTCTGGTGTCCTTTGACAGCTCTTTGGTCTTGGCCATGTTTGGAGTGTGACTGTTTGAGGTTGTGGACAGGTGTTTTTATACTGATAACGAGTTCAAACAGATGCCATTAATACAGGTAACGAGTGGAGGACAGAGGAGCCTCTTAAAGAAGAAGTTACAGGTCTGTGAGAGCCAGAAATCTTGCTTGTTTGTAGGTGACCAAATACTTATTTTACCGAGGAATTTGCCAATTAATTCTTTAAAAACCCTACAATGTGATTTTCTGGATTTTTTTTTTCATTTTGTCTCTCATAGTTGAGGTATACCTATGATGAAAATTACAGGCCTCTCTCATCTTTTTAAGTGGGAGAACTTGCACAATTGGTGGCTGACTAAATACTTTTTTGCCCCACTGTATATTAAATACAGATTTTTTAAAATCCAAATGCAAAAACGAAAATACCGAGATATATACTGAATATCGCAAATCGGACAAAAAATACAGAGATATGAATTTTTGCCCGTAACGCCCTAATGTGCTGTGCTGTGATGTTTTTGTGGCAGGAGAGCTTCATCTCACGCCACTGCAGGGAGTCCTCCAGATGAGACCCAGCTTCAGCTACCTGGATAAAGCTGATACTAAACATAGAGAACGAGAGGCAGCCAACGAAGGTACGGGGTGTTTTGGGGTCACTTGTGTGGGGTTTTTTCTTCTAAATTTGCTCTTACAGGGTAAATGAAGATTGCACTTATTTTTCTTTTTAAAATCAAATTATCACAAATATTAATAAGAGTGTCTATGATGAACTTATGCCGAGTTCTTAGAAAACGTCATACTCATTTTGCTTTTTAAATTCAAATACAGATTTTATTTGTCACACGCACAATTATGCATAGTACAGTGTGCATTGAAATGCTTTTTTTGAACTCTCTGCACATACAGTAAAAAATAAACAAGTATACAGAAGAATAACATGGTAATAAAATCAACATATAGAGATATTAGACATATACACGTTATTGCATACGTGTAAAATGAAAAGTTACATTGGATTTTTGAGAACTTGTACACAATTTTCCAGAAAGGTTTTAATTTAATAACTAAAAATGACTGAGAAATTAAAAAGTACGTACATATTTGAGCATACACATTGTTATTTTCAAAAGAAATTTAAATGCATTTTTGTATGTCAAGATATCTATGTATATATATATATATAGATGTTTCATCTTTGATAAAATGTCATTGCCGAGTGCTTCGTCATAATTGTTGTCAACGACTAACGAGTGCGTGGGTTTGCAGCTGGAGACTCTTCTCAGGACGAAGCAGAAGAAGATGTTAAACAGATCACTGTAAGACTTCATGCAGTTGTTTTCTTTGTTTTTGGCAAGTAGAGAATAAAATGCCTGGTCCTGCTCATCGCTCTTATTGTTGACTTGTGCTTTAACCAGGTGAGGTTTTCCCGGCCCGAGTCCGAACAGGCCCGTCAGCGCCGCATCCAGTCCTATGAGTTCCTGCAGAAGAAACAGGCTGAAGAGCCCTGGGTTCACCTGCATTACCACGGTATAAAGGTGCGTGTGATCGTGTGACCCGCTGCAGCACGCTTCACTGACACTGTAAATCAGATCAAACAAACACATGACATTTGCATCATTTGTTACACTTACAAAGACTTTAAAAGTGAAGAATGCAAGACGTTGATTTTCGTATTATAACTTGTAGGGCTGTATAACCATATAGTTATATTTTTACTGTGGTATTGAGGTGCTATATGTGTGGTTTTAACTGTGTTTATCATGATTTAAATCTATGCTACTATGGGAGACCAATGCTTAATTTAAAAAAATAAATAAATACGTGGTCAGAATAAATGTAACCATATAAAACTGAGGTTGCTACAATTTTTTTACAGATGTTACTGATTTTGATTATGAACAAAAATGTACCTCTGCATCCTAACTCAAGCTGCTATCAAATGTGCATTTCTAAGAGACGAAAAGTGATATTATTATTATTAATATTATCAGGCAACCCAAGCCTGTTTCTTGATTTGAAACAACATCACTCATTAGAACATGAAGAAACTAAGAAATTAATTTTTCTATTAAGATATTTATTTTATTAAGGCAAAATTAACGGTCTGGTTTCTACAACTTTCACTTTGGAGCAAAAATCTGGCTTTACTCTTAAAAGAAATAAAGATTTGACATTTATCGTGATAATTTTTTTTTGGGCATATCGCCCAGCCCTAGTGCAAAGTAAAAATTGTATTATATTATGAAATACTTTATTTTACAGTACAATTGTAATTTATAACAGTAATGTATTTCTGTATTTATTTATTTTTTTAAACTGTGAATGTTTGGAACAAGGAAGTGAAATGTTTATCTCATTATTGAAATATTAGCATAAAATCTCTGGGACTTGAAGTAATGTTTGGTTTTCAATATTTGATCATATCAAATCTTTTTAATTTAATTTTTAATTTAATTATAGTCTTAATTTGTCAATGGTAATGTATTTCTGTGTTAATTTCCATTGTATTTCTGTCTTAAATTACAGTTAAACCTAATAATAATAGTTATTATATGATTATAATTAGGGTTGCAAAAAGGTGGAACATTTCCAGTAAATTTCGGAAACATTCCAGGATTTTTTGGAATATTCCAGGGATTTTTGGAAAGTTTCCGGAAATTTTCCACCCCTTTGCAACCCTAATTCTAATAATAATAATAATAACAGTAAAAATAATTATAACCGGATTTAAAAATAAAACATTTTGAACATGAAAGTGAAATTTTATCTCATCACAGTTCAAATTGCAGAACTATAGAATTTTTAAAACATTACTTGCATGTCATGCGAACGTTAACCGACATCAAAGAACTGCAAACGCATCGAATTAAATGTGGAACTGCAAATGTGTTAAATGTTAAATTATTGCAATATTAAATTTAAAATCCCATCTAATATGTTTTAGCTCACAAAAAAGTTGGGAAATCATTCAATATATATTATATTCCTTATGCATTCTCATTAATTGTGATTCTATCTTTAGGACGGACGTTCTGAGCACGAGCGCCAGTATCTTTACTGTCAGGCCATGGATGCCACAGAGAACACAGAACTGGTGAAAACACCGCGGTTAGTGTCTGCTTTTACCCTCGAGCACTGGAGCATCCGTCTGTCACATACCCTGTGTGTTCACCTGATGTTTGTTCTCTCCTCAGTGAATATCTGGCCATGCTTATGCCTCCACTGGCTGAAGAGAAAGTGTAAGTAGAAGAACAAACAGGTGGCTGTATTTTCCCCATGTTCCCCATCTTATGCCGTCTCGTCCTCTAGCATCAAGCCCATGGGTCCCAGTAACGTGCTCTCAATGGCCCAGCTCCGCACGCTGCCTCTGGGTGAGCAAGTCCGGACGCTGATGAAGAACGGTGAGCTTGGGTTACGTCTCTGTTCATCTCTGCAGGTCTTAAAGTCTTAATTCACTCTTCTACAAATCAAGAGCTTAAATCAGAATTCATTAAATGTTGAATGCACTGCAAAGCATGAATATCTTCCTCCGTGTTTTTGTTTTCCAGTGCAAATATCTGAACGTCAAAACATTAAATCAAGATGTAAATGTAAAATGTCTTGGGAAAACTGAACAAAATGAGTTTGAATTACGTTGATTCTTCTAAAGCCCGTTGGCCGATATTTGTTCTTAATTTCTGATCAGCTTCTTAGAAAACAAGACTTTATATCTCAAGTGAATGCATCTTAAAGGGGACATATCATGAAAATCGGACTTTTTCTGCATTTAAGTGCTATAATTGGGTCCCTGGTGCATCTACAAGCCCAGACAACGTGAAAAAGGACAACCCAGTAACTTTTTTTTTTTTTGCAAGCATGTCAAAAAACGAGCCGCTCAGATTTCGTTCCCCTAGTGACGTAAGAAGGGGATCTTATTATAATATCACCGCCCCTTAATCTGCATGTTTTGGTGCTGCTGTTACTTAACATACAGATCTACTATAAACATGCGATTTCTTTCCCAGCTGTTTACCTTCACAGACATAACCCACTGTGTTTGTGTAACCTATGTGTGTTTTAAACATACACTTTTGTGTATTTGACAGTTTAAGCGCAATACGACATGAAAGAGAACTTACTTTAGTACTGGTGTCGTGTGACCGCCGCTTCTGTGCGCTCAGAAAACCCTAGTTTAAACCGATATGGCTTTAAAACGCATGATTTCAGTGTGATAGACATGATAATAAAAACTAAACAGATGTTTTTTTTTCTATTTGAGGTACTAGGCTCCGCCTTATTCTGGAAAAGGGGGCGGGGAGCAGCAGCTCATTTGCATTTAAAGATACAGGCACGAAAACAGCGTGTTTCTGCTTCCACTAAAAACAGGCATTTTCAAAATGATATGATAAATGATCTGTGGGGTATTTTGAGCTGAAACTTCACAGACACATTCTGGGGACACCTGAGATTTATATTACATCTTGTAAAAGGGATGCCCTTTAAGACTCTTCAGATATTTGCACTGGAAAACAAGACAGAGGAAGAACATCTCTTTTTTTTTTGCGGTGTGATCAGAAGGTAAATTCATTGTGTTCCCGCTAGACATTTACATTCAGAGAATGCATCGAGGTATTGTTTTGCCTGCAGAAACCCTGTGTGTAAATGTTTTCCTTTGCTCGTAGTCAAAGTGATGCCGTTTGCCAATCTGATGGGGCTGCTGGCCTCGGGAACGGACTCCACCGCAGTACTGCGCTGCATCCAGCAGGTGGCGCTGCTCGTCCAGGGAAACTGGGTTGTGAAGAGGTGCGCTGTTTGTTTCCTTCCTACACTAAGTCGATGTGTGATGTTTGAGTAGATGCTGAAGTTCTGTGGTTTGCGTCTTTGGCAGTGATGTGCTGTATCCCAAAAACACCTGTAGCTCACACAGCGGCGTTCCTGCCGAAGTGCTCTGTCGTGGTCGAGACTTTGTGGTGAGCTTCATTTATATTTCTCCTTTATTTAGATTTTCACCACATGATTGTATCATACAATTACAGATATTGCTGTCATTAGCTATATGTGACCCTGGAGCACAAACCCAGTCATAAGAGTCAATTTGTCGAAATTGACATTTCTGCATCATCTGAAAGCTGAATAAATAATCTTTCCATTGATGTATGGTTTGTTAGGATCGGACAATATTTGGTCGAGATACAACTATTTGAAAATCTGGAATCTGAGGGTGCAAAAAAATCTAAATATTGAGAAAATCATCTTTAAAGTTGTTCAAATGAAGTTCTTAGCAATGCATATTACTAATCAAAAATTAAGTTTTGATATCTTACAGTAGGAAATTTACAGAATATCTTTATGGAACATGATCTTTACTAATATCCTAATGATTTTTGGCATAAAAGATAAATTGATAATTTTGACCCATACAATGAGTTGTTGGCTATTGCTACAAATACCCCCAGCGCTTTCCACCTGTGGCTTTGTGCTCCAGGCTCACATTTATTACTATTAATGTTTGCTGATTTGGTAAATGCATTTGATCCTTGTTGCACTTTCAGATGTGGAGATTCACCTTAGAAAGAACCCTGATGAGAAAAGAGGTCGCTGCCATCATTAAGGTTTGTGTGTGTGTACTTGAGTGTAACAGAAGGTGGCGCTGTAAGGACAAGATGGGATGTGTTTATCTTTATAGTCTTGAAACTTTATGTAGCCATATGTAGACTTTAACCCTATAAAGCGACTGTATCATATTTGATCCATTTCTTAGGTCTCTAAATGATCCATGTCTTCTGTCTCTGATTGATAGTTTAAGTCAAAGCTCTTTTAGTATAATTGTACAAACGTCCAACTTTAGCTTCAGAGTTTGTGTGTGTGTGTGTGTGTGTGTGTATTACTCATGCATGTTAAGCAGTATATTATAATTCCGCTGCTGGTGTTGCTGTCGTCCTCAGATGTTTTTCTCTGTCATGTGACTACAGCTTCCTCCAGAGGACGTGAAGGACTTCCTGGAGCAGATGTCGGTCCCTCGATTAAACCGAGGCTGGGAGTTCCTGCTGCCCACAGATCATGATTTCATCAGAAAGCATCCTGATGTGGCGCAAAGGCAGCAGATGCTTTGGCTGGGCATTCAGTCCAAGTATGACATGACCTCGCAGAATCTGATAAAAACTTTAAGAGTTTGTTGCCTTTGAAGGGAAACATTTTGTCATCATCTATTCATTCCACAACGTTCCAAATCCATGTTTTCTTTATTCTATGAAACACAAAAGCACTTTGTTAACCTGATAAGCACTGCTGCACTCTATACAGGATTAGAATAACATGAGGCTGAGTGTATATGGGGAAATTTTTTTTTTTTTTTGGTGAACTAATGCTTTAGCTGAACAAGGTGAATAATTGAAGATATCGTACATAGTTCTTAATAGGAAGTGAGAATCTCCCAGTGTTTCTAAATGAGCACTATATTACAGGTTGGAAAAAGTGTTTAACTTCTCCAAAGATGACTTTGTGGCTAAAAAGGATGCTCGGATGGGTATGTTCTGACTTATTTATGTACTATATATATATGTAACTATACACACTACTGTTCAGAAGTTTGGGGTCGGTAAGATTTTAAAATGTTTTTGGAAGAAGTCTCTTCTGCTCAGCGAGGCTGCTTATTTGTATAATTGGTAAAAAAAAAAAAAAAAGTGAAATATTATTACAATTTAAAACAGCTGTTTTTCTGTGTGAATATCTGTTAAAATGTAATGTATTTCTGTGATGCGCAGCTGTATTTTCAGCATCATTCCTCCAGTCTTTAGTGTCACATGATCTTCAGAAATCAGTATAATATGCTGATTATTAGAAACATTTCTGATTATTATCAATGTTGAACACACTTCATGTTTTTGTGGAAACTGTGATACATTTTATTTTTCAAGATTCACAGATGAATAGAAAGTACAGAAGAACAGCACTTTTGTAACATTAAAAATGTCTTTACTGATTTAATGCATCTCTGCAGGATGAGAATATTAGTTTCTTTCCCAAACTTTTGAACAGTGTTCGTTCTGTGTGTTCACGTCGTGTTGTGTTTGCTGCAGCGCCTGCTCACGTCAGCGGAGATCAGCGTCTGAAAGCGGCGAGGGAGAGCGCTAGAGAAAGCCACACCCTCATGCAGAGGGAGCTGGACGCTCGGAGACCGAAGGTGTCTACAAACACGGGCTCGTCCGGTGAGTCTAGCACCCCGGTGCAGGTCAAACAGGAGCCCATGAGTGACTCTGAAGAGCCCATGGACACAAACGGCTCGATCAACGGTTACCCCAACTCTACCTCTCCGCTCTCGGACCCTCATAACGGACACGGTCACGCCTTCACCCCGGAGCTGCAGGAGTTCGTGCGGAGCACCTTCCGGAAGCACTATGTTTTGTGCCTGAGTGAAGTGAAGAGGCTGTTTAACCTGCATCTGGCCAGTTTACCCACGGGTCACTCAGTGTACGGTCACGTGACGGACCGCATGCTCCAGGACACCATCCTCCAGAGCCAGTGCAAGCAGATCCTGGTGCCTGTAAGTACTGTGTCAGATCATGAGGATGCTGGGCGATTTTAATGCACCGCATTGTTTTAAACTGATTCAACATATGCACCTGTGGGGCCCTGTGACTTCATAAAAACGGAATTTACTCTATAACACGGAATGTCACGGAATTTGTCAAAGTTTGGAACTTTGCTGAAAAACTAAATTAGAATTTTGTACTTAAATATTATCAAAATTCAAATTATATTAGAATTTAAAATGCATAATTTCCAGTTAGGGTGAAGAAAAGCTTCTGAGGCCACAAGAGGGCGCATCGAGCAAAATATTACTAATGCATGTTTCTTCAAAGCATAATAAGATAACATTACTATCCTTGAAAAAAGTGCATAATGTTTAAAATAATGTTTATAAACCAATTATAATTAAGTTGCTTAAACAACTATAAACAAAACAGCATCATGTATGTATTCATAGTTTAATACAGAGGCCAATCACACAGTACATTTTTCATTTAAAAACACAAGTTGAGTAAAAAACCCACCATAAAGTCTCAATATATGTTTTTTTTTAAAGTTAAACCTGCATTAATTTTACTTGGCTTTCTAAACATGCTCTTTTGTGCGAGACACGAGTGCAGCGGTGATAGATGTCCCTCTAGAAAATGCGCGAAATATGCATTCTGTGTGAACGGCTTGGTTTCGCATCTTCTCCGCATTGATGTTCTCTTTTTCTGCAATATTTTGAATGAACAACGCAGCAGCGCCGCATCTAGTGGCTTCAACTGGACAGGCTAACAAAAACATTAAAATGCAACGACACTTACATCGTCATCGCGTCTCGTGCGCCACTGATAAGGCTACCTCCTTAACGCACACCTAAAATTCAAATGCAAAGTTTTTGCATTCGAATGTGGATTATTATTTTAAATTCGACGAATATTTGAAATTCAAATTTATTTTTTTTATTTTTTTGACAGCCCTGGTTTGGATGAATAAATCAAAAGTAGGTAAGTACACTTAAATCAAATCGCGATATGGACTAGTATCTGTAAATATTAGGCAGCAAAAAGACTATTTAAATATGAATCCTGCATGCCTCACTAAATTTGGACACAAATGCATGAACAAAATCTCCAGAACTTCCCGTCTCATTTGAGAGAAACTATCGTCGTATCATACACTTGGCAGCCCTCAAAGCATAACAGAAGTGATTGTATCTGTCTCACACGTGTCCCGCATTGTCCCTCAAAATCACATCTACTGTTCCGCAACAGATCTATTGCCAGGTGGTCACCCTACGTCTGAGCACAAGTGAACTGTTTTATGTCCGTTAGTTTCTGGCTTTAATTGTCTTGTATGTCTGCCCTTCTCATTGAGGTAATGTGTTTGAGTTTAAGATGTGGTCTGGTCTTTTCTTCTTAAGGCTAATTGGAGTGTGTGTGTGTGTGTGTGTGTGTGTGTGTGTGTGTGTTGCTGGTAAACGTCCTTATGTAACTGTTGTGTTTTATAACATTAATTCATGTGCACCCACATGACGACACACAGAAAGGGCAACAACATGCAACATGTCTAACAAATACATACAATAGTACAAAAGTAATTGTCTTAATGCTAGCATTAGATGGTGCATTGGCTGTTTCTGAGCTCGTTGTGTGTGTGTGTAGTTTCCTCCTCAGAGCAATGCAGCGGCAGACGAGCAGAAGGTCTTCGGCCTGTGGGAGAGCGGAGAAACCTTCGACAAGGTGATTTCTGGGAGCTGCAGCCTGATTTATTGTGATTGAGGAGGGATGCACAGTGTTGGATTTTTGCTGATATCCGATTTGCAGATACCGATATATTTCCTTTTGTTTGGCATCTGACCTTCCATCAAAACATAATTGTGATTTTATGACATCAATTACTGCTTTATTTAATCAAACACACATCAGCGTAATTTTTTTCAAACCGGCCGATGTTTACTTTTTAAGCCTTTATCGGCCGCTTCCGATAATATAGTCTGTGTCTGTGATGCACGATATTATCGGAATTTATGGAAATTACCGGAATTTACTGATATTACGATATTATTAGAATTTACCGATATTGTCAGAACCGGCCGATGTTTACATTTTAAGCCTTTATCGGCTAGTTCCTATAATATCGTGCATCCCTAATTTTGAGTCTGTGATGCACAATATTATCAGAGTTTACCGATATTACGATATTATTAGAATTTACCGATATTATCGGAACCGGCCGATGTTTACATTTTAAGCCTTTTTCGGCTAGTTCCTATAATAGCGCGCATCCCTAATTTTGTGTCTGTGATGCACAATATTATTGGAATTTACCGATATTACGATATTATTAGAATTTACCTATATTACCGATATTATCGGAACCGGCCAATGTTTACATGTGACCGTTAGCAGTTAGTCCAGAATGCTTTCGTCTTCGTCCGCAGCACCGCCAGGTTCTGTTCGAGATCTTCATGAAGAACTATCGCGTCAGAAGAAGCGTGATCCAGACGCGCCTCACTCAGGAGCTCAGTGACGCCGCCACCAAAACCGACGTGGATCGACTGCTCAAGGTGCCGTTACAATGTTACATTTCTAGAGTTGTGCTACAAAAATAAGTAACTTTGAATACATTATTTTGTTAAGTTTTGTTGTATTTTCTTATTTTAAAATGTAACTTTCGAGTTTTTCTTAGTTAAGTATCCATTGCTTTGTTTTCCGAACTAAATTTTTAGACAAACAAAACAAATAAAAAGTCATGAAAAATAACACATTACAAACAATAAATTAACCAAAAAAGCTGTCAATATTGTTTTATTTTTAAATAAAACAATGGTATGTTTACTTTAATTATTTCTCAAATAAGTAAACATTGCTTTGTTTTTCCAAATAGCTTTTCAAGTGTTAGACAAATGATTAAAAGTCAGAAAAATAAGTAAATAACCAATTACAAGCAATAAATCATCTAATAAATACTGTCAATAGTTTTGATTATTTTTTTATTTTTTTTCTGTTTGTTTGTATGATTGTCTATTTTGTTGTGTTTTATTAAAACAATGGTATGTCACCTTTATTCTATGTAATTTATTTCTTTCAAGTAAATTGACAGACAGGCAGATTTTAAGTATTTGTTTATTTTTTATGTTGGTTGTTTTTGGTAAAGTCTCGTAAACAATAATATTGAAATTATATTGTAATCATAATACTGTTTTTTGTCATATAGCTATTGGTGCTATTGGTTATAAATAAATAAATATATAAAAAAGACTGTCAGAAAAATTTAATTAATAAATTACATTAAATAAATCAACTTTAATGTAAAAATCGAACTTATTTTCAACAATAAAGTTTATATGCACCCATATGACAACAATGGGCTGCAACATGTCCTAATATATATATATTATTAGTATTTTTATTTTTGTTTTATTTATTTTTTTTGGTATGTAGCTTTCAAGTACCACATTTGTTTGCCAAGTAGTAGTCAGAAAAGTAAAGTAAATGCATGCATAAATAAATAACAAATTACAAGCAATAAATCAATTAAATATAATACAACAAAATTAAACATTCAGAAATCGAAGGAGAAACGATGATCAAATTAATTAAATGTATTCTTATTTTTACATAGGCATTTTAAAGTTAAGAAAAACCCTACATATTAATACATCATTTTAGTCTACCAAAAATAATAAAAATACCCCTTAAAAAAACACCAATGTAATCAGTCTGTGACTGTCATCGTTAGTCGTAGACCATCTGCTTGTAATGCATGATGTGTGGTAAGTGCAGAATATAACTGGAGCCTGAAAGCCTCTCCAGTCATCTGAATGAAGGAAAATGATTCGTGATTGTTGAAGCGAGAATGTGCTGATAACTGCTGTGTGCTGTTCAGGAGTGCTGCACGAGTTTGGGAGGGATGTGGTATCTTAAGGGAACCGTTCCCTCCTGACGGGAAAGCAGGAGCGCCGGAGATCCTGTCAATCACACGTCCCCCCCCCCCCCCTCCTCAGAGTTCAGTGAGAGGGAACCTGCACAGGGGGGCGGAGCCAACACACACCAACCAATCACTGCCCTCGAGGACACGCCCACATCTGGAGCCTCCGCATGTGTTAACCTCTGGTCACATGAGCATCTCACGAAAAGGGCTGAAGATCCATTCGATCCTGCGTTTGCGGGAAATTTAAGTCTAAGGAAAGAAGTTGTGTGCTGAACACATAAGCAGACTATCAGTTAATGCTGGATTTCTTTTGGTTTCTTTTTTATGATTTAATATGAAAGTAGGTGTGACAGGAGATCATGGTTCATCTTATTTTATCCTGCTTGTGGCCTTCGGGGGAGCTTTTCGGCCTTGTTTATTACATTAAGCTGACTGAAAAAAAGATGTTTGATTTAATAATTTCCTTGATTTTTATTGCATATTACGTTTATTTTTCCCTGACTTCACTGTAACCCAAAGAAACACTAGATCATAATGAATCCTCTGAAATATTAATTTCTCTGCTCAAGTGAAGGCTGTGAAGCTCCCGTTGAAGTGTTTACAGCTCTGACAACCAAAAAAATAAAAGGACAAAACATTTGGACACGGTTGATTCTGGAGCCGTTTAGATCCATTCAAACCCTGAAAATCGAATATATGAATCGATGAATGTTTATTGGACCTGATGGTAGATTTGCATCAGGATGCGAAGCTCTGAATGACGTTTGCATTGAATTTATATTTGCAACCTTGTCCATTTTATTGCAGAGCGTTTATGGCGTTCTGAATAAATGCGGAAGCAATTTAGACATTAATTTCTTACGAAAATAAAAAAAATGCATAATGTTTTTTTTGTTTTTTTTTCTTGGCATGCAAGTGAAACTGAGGATCTGGGAGTTCTGTTGAAGTGGCTAAACTGTGTTTGGGTGTGAAAGAAAGTGCCTCTTAGTTATTCAGGGGAAATATTGTATCAATATGATTTGCAATCTCGCAGTTATGACTGAAATCATCTTCACATGCACATATATAACTGTCTCTGTCTGTGTCTCTTCCACACCTGCATATGAAGCGTTCACGTTCTGTTTATTAAGCATTCCACATATTCATATTCTGGATCATCGTTGCCAAGTCCACCGCTGAAAACCCCAAATCTGACCTTTTTTATTTGTATGTCATTCTGAATAAACATTGCAACTGACATCTTGTCTTCAAAGTTTCTCATTTAATTTTTCCTAACAAAAGGCTAATTTTTATTGATTTGACTGAGCTGACGTTATCGGATGAGAACAAAATATGAATTGATCTGAGTAATGATGCTTTTGTCTTCTCTACAGCTGAAATGTTGTTAATGTGAAGCTGCTTTGAAACAACCTGCATTGTATAAAGAAAATTAGGTGACGCTTTATATTAAGGAGCCCTTGTTGCAGTTATGCAATTAAATACAAAATAATGCTAATTATTTAGTTAATATGGGGTTTGGTTGGGTTTAGGGATAGTTGGATATAATTATGCATAAATCACTGTAACAAGGACATTTAGCGAAAATTAAAATTGCAAGACTTAACTTTTTATTTTTAGTTTATTTTACATCATAAAGAAATTAAGCAGTATATACTAAATAGCATATTTACATATTGCACTGAATTTACAAGGTTAATACAAAACTGACACTCGAACTGAGAAACACTTGAGCTCCGTTAAATGCCCAAAAATTACGGCAAATTGTCACGTACTTTATTTTTATGACTGATTTTTCAAGAAAATATTTCATATAGTATTAAAGAAATACAATAGTACAAGGGGTATCAATTTTGTTTTTGAGGTTAATACTTTACATATAATCACTGATTATTGATTACAGTACAATATTTTTCACAATATGCTAGAAATGGTCTCAAAATGGGTCAATTCTTCCATAGTGTATATCAGTTTCTACCCAGTGTCTAAGTAAGCAGATGTGCTGCTTATAATACATTATACCTTTTTAATTGTTCCATTTTAGTGTCATCTCCGGTATAATGTCTGAAGTCTGAAGCTGTCAGCCTGATAAATACATGATGTCACTCAAATCTTATCAGGGGCTTTGATTAGAAGCAGACTTTCCACCGGGACTGAAGACCATGTTCTCTGACGACCACAATCTGGGTCGAAAGTCCATTTATATGCAGAAGAAAGTTGAAAGATGAACAGCTGAAAGTTCACACGATAAAAGACACTTACTTGCCCTGTCGTGGAGTTATGAATGAATGATACTAACACGACCTGACAACGAGGTGAAGACTGAAAGTAAAAGCTTGACATCTTCAAGATAATGGATTTCCTTTAACAGATGCAACAAATGCACGGACCAGTTATGACTAAAGCATACCAAACTTCATTTTACAAAGCTGTTGTAAATACATAAATATAAATCTCAATATTCACAAGAAAATAGTCTGATAACTGCATTTCATTATTTTCACTCTTTCACATTACTGTAATGCAGACAAAATATGATATTTATGTTTACATTTACATTTAGTCATTTAGCAGATGCTTTTATCCAAAGCGAGGACAACAGAAGCGATCAAAAATAGACAATGAGAGTCTCAGCTTAACGCAGTACACATAGCAAGGTTTTTTTAAATCATATAATAAATGAAAAGAAAACGGATAGAATACAAAAAGATTAGAAAGCAAGTGTTAGTTGTTTTTTTAAAGCAGCAAATGAATAGAGTGCAAGTCTAAAAGGGACAAGTGTTTGAACTTGTTGAAAAAGAATCGAGAGTCAGAATCGAGTGCAGACTATCGAGTTAGAGGGCATAAATAACCTACGCAGTAAATATAGTATAAATGATTATAGCTTAAATACAAGTAGAAAAATCTGGGCATGTCTGGTTCATCTAAAATGTTTTGCATTCATTTACAAGGGATTTTGAAGTAGGCTTTAATCGTGTTTCTGGGCAAGGGAGAATCATTCGAATTTACTGAAGTAACTCTATAACAGAGTACATGGCACATCACAGCCAGAAACCCAATTGTTATTATCATTTGTTCTTCTCACAAGTCATTAGTCCAATGTTCATTCAATAGTTTGGATAAAAAGCTTTACTGTATTTTATAAGAGTAGTGTATGGATTACTATCTAACTATCAAGATCTATAGTATATAATATTGTCTACTGATTATGTGGTAATTTATAACCTGGCAATGTCTGTTTGATTCAAAAACCACCTATAAATAACTATCCACAAAAAGAAAGATTTCCAGTACATTTAAGTTCACAGCTTTTTGTTTCCCAGTGACATTTGGAAGAATTTACAAAAGTGCTTTATATACGCTCACCAGACAATAAAAGTGGCAATAAAAGCAGACAGTAATGTGTGGTATCACACCATCCTAGTTCTGTCAGTATAATTCCCTCAGTTCAGATATAGATGCAGATCAGTGCCTCATTCAGCCTGACTGGGCTTGATCCTGTTCTCCTTCAGGTCCTTTTTGCTCTTTTGGATAAAGCTGAAAATCTCCTGAAACAGGGCCTTGTACTCGGGCTGCTGGGAATCGTTCTGGGTGTTTGTGTGCGTTTGAGCAGTTTTTTGGTTCTCGGACAACTTCCCATCCTGGCAGCGGCGCAGCAGCGTGTCGTATTTCTCCTGCAGGGCGGCGTATTGAGCATCCATCTCGTTCAGCAGAGAGATCCCATGATGCTGCCCTTCAGGCTGCTCGTTGCTTAGCAACTGCCTCTCGCTGCTGCAGCACCGCAGGCTCCGCCCCCTGTGTCCGGCCCCGCCTGCTTCATCATCCAATGGGATGTCCACGTTGTCTTTGCTCGAGCGCAAAAGCAGGCGGAGCTCCTGCACTTCAGCATCCGTCTCGGCCAGGCGCTCCTTGTAGACTCCCAGCAGCGCTTCTCTGGGCTCCAGCTGGATGAGTTCATGCGCCAGAGCATCAGCTTCCAGCTCGGCCGCCTCTCTCTGAGTGCGCTCTGTGCTCAGCTGCGCCTGCAGGGAATCAACCGAGCGCTTGAGCTCCCAGAGCTTGTCCTGTTCCTCACGCTTCAGAGACGAGGGGCTGGTGGAAACAGAGCGCTTATGGGAAAAGCACCTGAAATACATGCAGCATGGCGAGAAGAAATCAGAGCCGTTAGTCAGATAACTGAGGATCGAATATATGAGAATCATAATGGTATACATTCATTCAAAAGATTGCATTTGACTGAAATCTGGAGTTGTATAGACTAAAATATTTGGTAAAATATTTACTTTTTCTGAGATCAACCAAACCAGACTATAAAGTCGATGTGAAATGCAGTTTGCAGCCTATTTTAGCGTATTTCAGAATGAAACAGGATATTCGATGAGAAAAACTGAAGGATAGGACCTAAAGTAAAGTGTTAGATATACTGTAAAGTCGCAATTGCAAACAATGAACAATGAAAATGCAATTGTTAGAAATAAAGTCACAGTTGCGCAAAATGAAGTCACAATTGCTAGATATAAAGTTGCAGTTGCAAACAATAAAATCACAATTGTTAGATATAAAGTCGCAATTATGAGCAATAAAGTTGCAATTACACACCATAGTTTTAATTGTTCTATATTAAGTTGCAGGTATGAGCAATGAAGTCACAATTGTTAGATATAAAGCTACAGTATAAAGTTGCCACTTTGAGAAATAAAGTCATACTTCTGAGATATCAAATTTGCAAATATAAGAAATAAAGTTGGAATTGCGAGAAGTCAGCATTGTGAGAAATAACGCTGCGAATGTACATGCAACTTAATATATAGCATATTTTCCTTTTCTTGCATCGTACAACCCTGCCCGCGTGAACTCCAGCAGATTAAGCTGAGTCAGGCAGGAATATAAATGTGTGGGAAGGAAGTTCTGCTAAGCCTGAAACCTAAGAATGAGAAGCAGCTAATTTGTTTCTTTACTAATCCACTTGACCGTGACCGTTTAAAGGCCACTCGTTTCACGGACTCGACCTACTGTAGCACAAAATACAGTGGCGGGTTAAAACGCACAAAAATGTGTTGCAAAAACCTACTCGTGTAACTGACAGGTCTCCTTCTTCTGCATGTCTCTCTGGAGCTCCTCCACCTGAGTCTGCAGCCCTTCCACCGTCTCTGTGAGCCTGCGATCAGGAGAAACGCAATTGAAAGTATTCCATCCTTCGCTTGACGCATTCATTTACAATCATTTCTGAAGTCTTACCCTTCGATCTTCAGCTGAGCCGCTCTGTTCTCCAGCACCAGTCGTTGGTTTTTCAGCTCCAGGTCTTGTGCGGTTAAATCCAGCTGCTCGTAGACTTTAGCGTGCTGATCGTTCACTGACCTCAGCAAATCCACCTGTTTAGAAAGATACTGAACAAAGAGAAAGAAACATTAAACTACAATCAAACGGGTTCAGATACCTGAGCTTTAACTGCATCAGCTTAAGGACAATTTAAAGGCTTTTCCTCAGTTATTCTTAGCAAAATGCAAATCAAATGTGACCATGGAGCACAAAACCAGCCATAAGGGTAAATTTCTCGAAACTGAGATTTATACATCACATATCTCAAAGATGAATAAATAATCTTTCCATTGATGTATGGTTTGTTAAGATATGAATATTTGGCCGAGATACAACTAAAACTAAGAATCTGGAATTGGAGGGTGCAAAAAAATCTAAATATTGAGAAAATCATTTTTAAAGTTCAAATGAAGTCTTAGCAATGCCAATTTCTAATCAAAAATAAGTTTTGTCATTTACGGTAGACCTTCCTAAATATCTTCATGGAAATGATCTTTACTAAGATCCTAATGAGTTTTGGCATACAAGGAAATGTATAATTGTGACCCATAAAAGGTATTGTGGCTATTGCTACAAATATCCCCCAGCGACTTAACACTGCTTTTGTGCTGCAGGGACACAAATAAGTTTTATTGCCTTTTAAGATAAGACAAAGATTTATACAACCATAAAATCACTTGATAATGCAGAAGATGTAGCTAGAGGAACTGTGTCATTAAAAGACTGCTTTTCTGTGAAAAGGTCATTAACTCAAAACAGAGAGTTTGGTCAGAAATAGATAGATCGATCGCTGGGATGTGCTTAGTGTTGGCTTTCCTCGTATATCAGGTATCTGTTCCTGGTTGCTGATGTACATCTGTTGGAGCGTCTCTTCTAAGTCTCTGTTCTGCTCCAATAAATTTTTACCCAATTCGGCGGCCAAATGAAGATCTGCATGAAGAGAAGGACGCATCTAATGAGTAACCAAAACTGAAATTGTTAGATTTATGCATATCAGTATTTGTAAATCTGGTTGATGGTGCAATCATTTGGACATCAGGTTATCTCTGTCACTAGGAGTGTTTAGTTACTTCTCCTTCTTCTTCACCTAAGGTCACAACTCAGGAACTGATTATCGCATCAGTTCATTACAAAGCTGATTTCACTCTCTCTTGTCAAACAGACTGTCATGTCATCCTGTCAGGATGTGATGGAGAGTCACTAAACACACTTCCTTCAATCATCATCAGCAAAATACATTCGATGAAGACTACGATTAAATGGAGACTGAATGAAGGTGCATTCTTAATCACCGTATTGTTAACAAAATAAGCCATTCTAGAGTTCTTCTTCCACATTTTCATTTAAAAAGTATTATTACCTGAACTTTTACAGTACGTCAGATAAAGAATAACTCACCATGTTCCAGATCTTGATGATCGTACCATGGTTCTTCCTCTTTGATATCAAATTCTCCTTCTGTAATGTCTGTGAGCATCTTTAGTCAGTCAAGCAGAACAGCTGAGGAGCCTTTAGTTTTTATGCTAAACTCTAATGAAATTGTTGTTCAGATAATCTCCAGTCAGCAAATGTATAGTATCTATTTCTTTTTCCTTTTCAAATTGTTGAACATTCTTTCACTAAGACGTAGCCTGTGTGTCTGTGCATGATGATCTGGATCTGAACGGAGTGTTCTTGTCTCTTCAGCCGCGTGTGCACTCTGGTTATCTGCAGACTGAACAGAGTAACCTACATACAATCTCTGAAGACCTTTGTGTGTGTGTGTGAGAGAGAGAGAGATGAGTGAGAGAGGGAAGAGACGAGATGAGAGAGAGAGAGAGAGGAGAGGAGATAGTGTTTGTGTGTGTTGTGTGTGAGAGAGAGAGGAGAGAGAGAGAGTGTGTGTGTGTGTGTTTGTTTGTGTTTTTGTGTGTGTGTGTGAGTGTGTGTGTGGATTGGGCAAGGCTAGAGAGAGAGAGTGTGTGTGTGTGGAGAGAGAGAGAAAGAGAAAGAGAAAGAGAAAGAAAGAGAGAGAGAGAAAGAGAGAGAGAGAGTGTGTGTGTGTGTGGTGTGTGTGAGACGAGAGGGAGAGAGAGAGAGAGAGGTGTGTGTGTATGTGTGTGTGTGTGAAAGAGAGAGAGAAAGTGTGAGTGTGTGTGTGTGAGAGAGAAAGAGAATGTGTGTGTGTGTGTGTGAGAGAGAGAGAGAGTGTGTGGGGTGTGTGTGTGTGAGAGAGAGAGAAAGAGAGAGAGTGTGTGTGTGTGTGTGTGTTTTCAGGAGAGGAGAGAGAGAGTGTGTGTGTGTGTGTGTGTGTGAGGAGCGCGAGACAGAGTGTGTGTGGGTGTGGTTGTGAGAGAGAGAGAGAGTGTGTGTGGTGTGTGTGTGAGAGAGAGAGCGAGAGAGCGTGTGGTGTCGTGTGTGATGAGAGAGAGATGAGAGAGACGAGAGTGTCCGCAGTCTCTGTGTGTGTGTTGAGACGAGGAGAGAAGGAGAGAGGGGAGAGTAGATGAGGAGAGAGATGGAGAGGAGAGAGTGTGTGTGTGTGTGTGTTGTGTGTGTGATGGAGAGAGAGGAGAAGAGTGAGGAGAGAGAGTGTTGTGTGTGGTGGTGTGTGTGTGAGGAGCGAGAGGTGGTGGAGAGTGTGTGTGTGTGTGTGTATAGAGAGTGTGTGTGTGTGTGAGTTGTGGGTGTGTGTGAGAGAGCGAGACAGAGTGTGTGTGTGTGTGTGTGTGTGAGAGAGAGAGAGAGAGAGTGTGTGTGTGTGTGTGTGTGTGTGAGAGAGAGAGAGAGCGTGTGGGTGTGTGTGTGTGTGAGAGAGAGAGTGTGTGTGTGTGTGTTTGGGTGTGTGTGTGTGAGAGAGAGAGCGAGAGAGTGTGTGTGTGTGTGTGTTTTTTTTGTGTGTGTGTGTGTGTGTGTGCGGGCGAGAGAGAGAGAGAGAGAGAGAGTGGTGTGTGTGTGGTGTGTGGTGAGAGAGAGAGAGGGTGTGTGTGTGTGTGTGTGTGTGTGTGAGAGAGAGAGAGAGAGCGAGAGAAAGAGAGAGAGAGAGAGAGCGTGTGTGTGTGTGTGAGAGAGAGAGAGAGAGAGAGAGTTCTGTGTTGTGTGGTGCGAGAGTGATGAGAGAGAGAGAGAGAGAGAGAGAGAGAGAGGACCAAATGTGATCATGAAACTGACTAGTGAGGACATTTTAAATCATGTTTCACACATTAGAGCAGATATCCTGTAAATCCCAAGAGCCTCCGACATGCGCCGCCTGGTGGTAACACCGGATATGACCGGTCACGTGCTCTGTCGGGCTCTTTTAAATGTAACACAATGTCAGGAAGTGAACTTTTCTTTAAAAAAAAAAAAGAAGTTTTCTTACTTAAACTAGCTGAATAATGCAAGTTAACTTTATTTAATTATTTCATATAACTGAAATCATTTGAATGATTCAATGATAATTGTGCAGCCCTAATTAAACCATGCTTTTTGTTACTTGGTAATGCAGTAAGCTCAAACATTTACCGTGGTAGCACCATGGTATTCTTTGAAGCCCAGTGGAACACCATGTAAATACTATGCTACACAAATACAATTTTCAGGACCATTACCATAATGTATAATACAATCCTATGGTATTGGAACCATCACTGTTGTGCTCGCATTGACACAAAGTACCATGGTATTACCATAGTTTTTGGACATGGTATTGTATTCTGTACATTTTCCATTAGTATTATTTAAAATATAAATATAATTGTAAATATAATAACATAGATTGGTGATTACCATAGTGTATAACAAAATACCAGGGTATTATCATCTGAAACTATCACTCTTGTGGTTGCATTCACGATAACAGCAAAGAACCCACAAACTTCCTAGGACACATCTTTACAGAAACAGAAAAAACAAACCAGGAGGAAAAGAAACCGAGACGGCAGAAACTCGGAAGTAGGCGGGGCTTTAGTAAAAACTCTCGTGTCGTCACGTGTCACTTGTTACTTTTCTCTGCATTGTTCCGAGCGGACCAATCAGAGTCTTCTGCGATTACTGGCTCATGCTTTTACTTTATATAACTTTATTACGCGGATTGGCATTTAGCATTCAAATGCTTGCGATCATGTAAATGTCTATATTTGATCACTTATATGTTTAGTATATAACCAAGACCAAAAGAGTCGCCTCGGTGTCCGGGGCCTCCGCGCGCCCCCTACAGGAAAAACACCGTGTTTGCAAACAATTAATTTCTCGTCCAGCGGTGTCCGCCGGCATCACCGTGGCCACGTCGCGCGGCTCTCGCCATCTTTCACAATCAGTCGGGAACACAACAGCCGTCTCTACTGCGCTGCTTCTACAAGCCATTCTCCAGAGCCACAGAAGCATGAACATATTCAGACTGACGGGGGATCTCTCCCATTTAGCAGCCATCATCATCCTCCTGCTGAAGATCTGGAAAACCAGGTCGTGTGCAGGTGAGTAACGCGCAGTGTGCACTATTTAGGGCTGTTTGGTGAAAGTGTGTTTGTGTGATTTGATTATATGCCAGCTGATCCGCTCGTTTGTCTTGTGAACTCTTGCACTACGCCTCATCTGAGTGGAGTAGGCAAGTGTTGGTGTTTTAATGTTTGAATGCACGGTTGTTATGTGAGTTGCATTGCTCCTGAGTTGCTCCAGAGTGAGTTGCATGGCATATGCATCAAAAGCAATAGCGAGTTGAACCAAATGAATGTTGTTAAACCTGTTTAACTTCGGAGTTTTGCTCTATGTTGGTTATCAGGCTGTAGATACCATTCTTTGGTTCTGATTGCATGCTGTGCCCTCTGACGTGGCAGCAGGATCTCATTAGAATATAGTTGTTTTCACACTGACAGATCTCTGGGTTTGTTTTAATGTGTGATCTTGTTGTACAAGAACTGTTTGCTTGTGCATGCTACACTGGGCATTATTGATGCCAATGGCATATAAAGCGAGCTGAAAGCTTGAAGTGGAGTTCAGTTTGAGGAAAGGAGACAGAATTGTGTTGAAATGCATGTTGTTGCTGTTTTTCAGGAATCTCTGGGAAGAGTCAGATTCTGTTTGCCTTGGTGTTCACCAGCCGCTATCTGGACCTTCTCACTGCCTTCATTTCCTTCTACAACAGCAGCATGAAGGTGAAGTTGAGCTGATTAAAGTTCAAAGCATGCACACATCCACAAACCCACCAGACCTGTCATATTACATACGTTGAGGCAAAACATTACAGACTGAATGCTGTGCTATAACAGACACCAAAATGAATGGGAGAAATCCGTTAAAAAGACCATCAGAGTGTGTTTACTGTAGAATATGGATGTGCGTGAACTCCACCGGCCTGAAAAACACTATTTTCTTTTTTTGTTAAAAGACATACGCCGAGGAAACAAGGTAATTTGTTTATATATATATATATATTTATATATATATTCTTTAATATTTTGTGTATTATTGATGGGTTGTCGATGATTTCAGACAATATTCATCGAAAATAGACACCTTTTTTATATAAAATAATTAAAACAATACAAATATTATTTAAAAAATGCATAATATTTTCTATTAACAGCTTTGTTACATGTGTTAAAAACAGTGACATTTTTACAAATCCAATGCATGGCGCGTGTGTGTGTGTGTGTGTGTGAGTGTGTTGTGTGTAGTGTGAGTGTGTAGTGTGTAGTGTGTAAGTGTGTAAGTGTGTAAGTGTGTAGTGTGTAGTGTGTGTCTGTGTCGTGTTTTCTGTGTCTGTGTCTGTGTGTCTCGTGTCTGTGTCTGTGTCTGTGTCTGTCATGCACGCGCCATGCATTGGATTTGTAAAAAATGTCTATATATATGCCCTCTACTAATATTGGCATCCTTGGTAAATGTGAGCAAAGGCAGCTGTGAAAATAAATCTGCATCGTTTATCTTTTTGATCTTACATTCAAAAAATTAATAAAATTCTAACCTATCATTGAATTGAAAGAATTGAAAGTGGGGGGATCTCATTATGAAATAAATGTTTTTCTCCAATGCGTGTTGGCCAAAATTATTGGCACCCCTATAAATTCTTATGAGTAAAATATCCCTGAAGTATATTCCCATTCATAATTACAATTTTTAGCACACCAGGGTGACTACGAACATGAAATTGTCCAGTCATGACTTCCTGTTCCACAGGATTATAAATATGAGGGAAAACTAAGGCCAAATTCCATTAATCATCCACCACAAAGAGTAAACCCAAAGTTATAGTTCTGATCTGCAGAACAACATTGGCTGTAAGAAAGAGCTAAAGCATTAAAAATCCCCATTTCCGCCATCAGGGCAATAATTAAGACGTTCCAATCAACTAAAGATATTACAAAGCTGCGTGGAAGAAGACGTGTGTCTATATCATCCTAATGCACAGTAAGGAGGAGAGTTTGAGTGGCCAACACCTCTCGTGATGACCAGCGGGAGAACTGCGAATTAGTGAGTCTTGGTCGAAAGCGTAAAAATATCAAACAGCCCCAACATCCTCAGCACATTTCACGAGAAGTCCTCCTCATCTTATAACAGGCCGTTGTTGTCTTCCACAGACAATCTTAGCTCAAACAAAACAGCAAAATCATACAAAAATGGGCCCGTCCCAGTTCCCTGACCTATCATGCAATACTTGGTGGCCAAGTATTGTGACTAACGTGACATAAGAGACCATGTGTGACCCTGGAGCACAAACCAGTCATAAGGGTCCATTTTTCAAAAAAAAAAAGCTGAATAAATAAGCTTTCCATTGATGTAATGGTTTGTTAGGATCGGACACTATTTGAAAATCTGGAATCTGATGGTGAGCAAAAAAATCTAAATTTTGAGAAAATCATCTTTAAAGTTGTTCAATTGAAGTTCTTAGCAATGCATATTACTTATCAAAGTTTTTTAATATATTTACAGTAGGAAATTATCTTAATGGAACATGATCTTTACTTGATACCTAATGATTTTTGGCATAAAAGAGACATGTATAATTGTGACCATACAATGTATTGTTGGCTATTGCAACAAATATCCCCCAGCGACTCAACACTGCTCTTGTGCTGCAGGGACACATATTATTTTCATAATGATTTTCCCCCCCACTTTCTGATTGTTTAACCTCATGAACTTTAGAATTTTGTGAATCTTTTTAATTAACAGATCAAAAAGTATTATTTTTATATTCCGTGATGTCGTTTTTGACCTGCAAATTTTACAGTGTGCCATTTTTTTAGTTCCCATGATTTTGTGTGTGTTCGATAACAAAGTGACCTTAAAGTCTCCAACCTTATTGTGTCTTTCTGCATTAGGGGTGTGTGCGATATGACCAAAAATAATAATCCCTACTTTTTCCGGATTTTATCGATAACGATAATTAGATGATAATTATTTTGTTGAGTGTGTTATTGTGCTGGTACCTTTAGGACTGCCGAAGACAGCTGACTCCTATTGTTTTTAATATTCTTCATATTCTGTGCGGTGGTCAGTTTCACACTGAATAGAAATTAATCTTTTCCAATAGTTAAACTGATTTTTACATTTATTTTTATGGGCATTTTACCTTCGGTAGAAAGCCAGTTCTCGAAAAGTGTCAGTATCTTAATTGAGGCACGTTCTTACATTGATCGAATTAGAATAATAAGACCTTTTGGGCGGTGTTTTGTACCCGGGACAAATTAATCGAACAGACGCTGCCATTTAGAGATGCATTAATGCAAGACATGAATGCATTACAAATGCATAAATAATGTTTTGATATATTTAAACATTAAACATGAAATACTGATATTTGAAATTATTAAAAAAATGAAGATACTTTAAATGTTAAATTAAAACCGCCAGTAGGTGGCAGCAAGTCACTGTTAATAAGTGAGTCATTTCGACTGAACTGAATCATTTAAATGTTTGATTCATTCAGGAACGAAACACATGTTGCTCAAAGATACATTTTCTGCCTCCGTGTCTTGAATTTGTGATCATTCTAAATTGTTTTTTATTAGACTGAATCATGCAGTGAAAGAACACACTCTAAATGCGCTTCACGTAATGTATGCGTGCGCTCTGTATGGATGTTTTGAATGGTTTTTGCAAAAAACTCGATAATGTCAATGTCATATATAGCGCACACCCCTAATTCTGATGGAGGACCAACATTAAATTCCAAAGTGGCAGATGGTTAAAGGGACTTTTTTCTAACATTGTTTTGTTGCATGTTTCCATGCAGGTCATCTATATCGCATGTGCCTACGCCACAGTTTACCTGATATACGTTAAGTTCAAGGCCACGTATGATGGCAACCACGACACGTTCAGGGTGGAGTTCCTGGTCGTTCCCGTCGGCGGTCTGGCCTTCCTCGTCAACCATGACTTCTCTCCTTTAGAGGTTAGAGAGCAAATCCATACTTGCATTTAGGGCTGGGTGATATAGGCAAAAATTCATATCTCGGTATTTTTTGACTGATTTGCGATATACCTTTGGTGTTTTTATTTGGATTTAAAAAAATCTGTATTTAATATATGTATATATATATATTTCACTTCCCACCTAATGTTTCCAACAAAACAATACATATTAAAGGCTATGAAAACAAATAAAGTGAATGTAACCATGTAAGCTTTTATATCATGTGCAAAAAAGGGTTAAAATCACATTTCATTCTAACATTGTAACATTGCAATCTAAAAACTAAAATTTTAAAGTTAATTTCACTAAACTAAAAATGAAAATAAAAGAACAACAGCACAGAGTTGTTATTACAGTCACTTTACAGTCAGTGCTATCATAAAAATAGACTTACTTGTAGGTTTAAAACTCTACATGTCACATTTATTGTCCAACGAGATATGAAGAGTTCATTTGCAAAAACCGATAACTCAGAAATCACGTTTTTTTTACTGTGCGTTCCAAGTAATATCAATCAAACTGCAGTTGGGTTGTTTTGATTAAGTAATAATAACGTAAACAAATACAGGTAATTTACAAAATTAAAGTTCATTGAAAGTATGTTTTTTGTACATATTAAAAGTTTGTTTTATAGCAAAGCAGATAACTCCACATTTCATGTTTTAGAGTTTAAAAAACACTGGTTTAATCTTTGTAATCTCCTCAGATGATAATGTAGACGCCTGACAAACCTTGTTGTTGTTGTGATCATAAACTGTATGGATGTGATTACACGCAGCTTTTCCCTCACCATTGTAACGCGCTGCTTTTTGCAAGGTTCTGTGAAAACGTTTCAGCTTTTATTTTCCTTCTTCGCCTGAAGAAGATATCACAGCTTCATCAAGTTCGTCGAAATGATCCTCGATCACTTTTAGTCAGCTTTGACGAGACTCCTCTCAGCTAGCGCGTCTTTTCAGAGTGAAAGTAGCCTTGTCACCTGACCTGAATACAGCGTGCGGATTCGATGAAATGGACTTATCGGCTTCTGTTCGGCGCTTGTCGGCTTCTGCAGTAAAACGTGAACTCGTGATGCCTTGAAAGTGGACAAACCCGGCTTTTTTGACAAAACGTGTTTAGGGTTCAGATCGCGCTATATGTGGAGAATAATGCACGGCAATCACTCTTTTTTTTTCTTGTCCTTTTTTTGTAAAGGTGCCGTTTTATTGGTTTTGAAATGAACGCTTCAAATATTTCAGCGAAATGTTTATTTTAGTCAGAATTATTGCGCTCCTGTTTAATTGAGCTCTGTCTGTTTGGCGCTCGTTCTAAATGAAGTCTGTGAAGTTTAGCGGAGAATCCCAGAAGGCTCGTGCACTCCTGACAGAAAAATGGAAATATTTCCATGGCTTTCTAACATTTACAGACGGAGAATATACCTGTGAAATGTAAGTTCTGCATTCAGGAAGTTCTACATCTCCGACACATTAAACAGCGCGAGAAGCCTTTCTGTCAGAGCATATGACTAATAAACTAATATGTGAAACGAATCTATAAACTAAATCTTACCAGTGGCCTTAATGTGAAGCTTGTGAAGTGACATGTGGCCAAGTATGGTGACCCATACTCAGAATTAGTGCTCTGCATTTAACCTATCCAAGTGCACACACAGCAGTGAGTTGTGAACACATATACACCGTGAACACACACCCGGAGCAGGTGGGCAGCCATTTATGCTGCGGCGCCCGGAGAGCAGTTGGGGGTTCGGGGCCTTGCTCAAGGGCACCTCAGTCGTGGTATTGAAGGTGGGAGAGAGCGCTGTACATTCACTCCCCCCACCTACAATCCCTGCCGGTACGAGACTCGAACCCACAACCTTTGGGTTATGAGTCCGACTCTCTAACCATTAGGCCACGACTTCCCAACTTTGTCACATGTTTAGAACAAACTGGATCATGCACTTTCTCCGCAGCAGCTCAGTCTGTGTCCCGATGCGCTCGTATCAAACTACTGTAAACGGTATCGCCTCATGTCGAATCGCTTATAAAAAAAATATCCATATATCGTACAAACTTGATATACTGCCCAGCCCTACTTGCATTTGTTCACTGGTTGAAAACACTGGCTCACTCTGTTTATGTTCTCGTCATCTCTTGGTTCTAGATCATGTGGACGTTCTCCATCTATCTGGAGTCCGTGTCTATCCTCCCACAGCTGTTCATGATCAGCAAGACCGGAGAAGCCGAGACCATCACCACACACTACCTCTTCTTCCTCGGTCTCTATCGCGCTCTGTATCTCATTAACTGGATCTGGCGCTTCTACTTCGAAGGCTTCTTCGACATGATCGCCATCGTGGCCGGCGTCGTTCAGACAATCCTGTACTGTGATTTCTTTTATCTCTACGTAACAAAAGGTGAGTGTTTTTGGTTTGGAAACCCTCAGATGTGGTCTGGTACTCAAAATGTGCTTGCTCTAGTGTAAACTGGTTTGGGGTTCAACCGTAATCAATCCTGAAAACATACTAACTCCAGGTACTCAAGTACTCGATTAATCTGTCAGGTACTCGATTAATCTGTCAGGTACTCGATTAATCTGTCAGGTACTCGATTAATCTGTCAGTCGCTCGATTAATCTGTCAGGTGCTCGATTAATCTGTCAGGCGCTCGATTAATCTGTCAGGTGCTCGATTAATCTGTCAAGTGCTCGATTAATCTGTCAAGTGCTCGATTAATCTGTCAAGTGCTCGATTAATCTGTCAAGTGCTCGATTAATCTGTCAAGTGCTCGATTAATCTGTCAAGTGCTCGATTAATCTGTCAAGTGCTCGATTAATCTGTCAAGTGCTCGATTAATCTGTCAAGTGCTCGATTAATCTGTCAGGTGCTCGATTAATCTGTCAAGTGCTCGATTAATCTGTCAAGTGCTCGATTAATCTGTCAAGTGCTCGATTAATCTGTCAGGCGCTCGATTAATCTGTCAGGCGCTCGATTAATCTGTCAGGTGCTCGATTAATCTGTCAGGCGCTCGATTAATCTGTCAGGCGCTCGATTAATCTGTCAGGTGCTCGATTTATCTGTCAGGTGCTCGATTAATCTGTCAGGCGCTCGATTAATCTGTCAGGTACTCAATTAATCTGTCAGGTGCTCGAGTGCTCGATTAATCTATCACGTGCTCGATTAATCTGTCAAGTGCTCGATTAATCTGTCAGGTACTTGAGTTAACAAATGACTGAAATGCCCATGCTTGTTTTAAAAATACATGTGAGTGAGTCTCTTTTGCCAAAGATTAAGAGATGGTTATGAAAAATATGCAGAATTTAAAGACATTTACACAGCAAGAAGAAAATTGTTTTTTCTCAAAAGGGGCAACTAAAAGAAAACAACTGGCAACGTATATAAATGCAAGTGAAATAAATGTGTTTTATATTAATTATATATTATATTTAGTTCTGTCAAACAATTAATATATATTCTGGCATCCAAAATATAATATGTCTATGTACTGTGTGTGTGTTTAATATATAAACAACATGTTTTTCTTAAATATATAAATGCATGTGTGTATTTATATATACATAATAAATATACACAGTACACACATATATAAACAAACTTTTATTTCGGATGCGATTAATCGTTTGACCGCACTGATTATATTTAATTTATATAGTCGAATAATGGATTAAAAAAAAATAAGTGTGCTATACATAAACACATTTATTTTGTTTACTCATTCATTTACTCACACGCTTATTCAAGTTTATTCAAATGCTAAAAATCATTAAAAATCAAGATGTGCAACATATAAACTGACATTTTGTGTCAACTTAGAGCATTTGGAATCACTCATTTAACCACAAAAGTGAATTATTTTTAATATGCTGACATTCCTTGTTTCTGATAATAAAGTTTAAAAACGAGCAGTTTAGTGTTTAACAGTGAAAATACTAGAGGAGATCATTGCTTTGGAGTAAAAAGGACTGAGAACCAGTGTCTTAGATGTTGCAGATGTATATAATTTATTGCTTTTCAATCAAGAAAAAAAAAAAGAAGTGTTTTAAACTTGTTGATTGAGAAATCACTGGCAAAGTGCTCCTAGTTTAGCAATGACTAATCAGTAAAGAAACCCTCATCTCAGGCTTGATTGTTTTAATTCAGTGCTGTAGATCATTCACTGTAAATGCATCATCACAAGCACTCGACCTGCGAACGTGCTGCGATACATCAGCATTGCAGTTTAGGTTTTAATTGTATGGTTGTATGGTTGATTCCGGTGGGCTCTTAACTAAATGCTTATCAGGATGCTTTGCAAGACTGTTGTGACTGTCTTAAAGGGGTCATAGGATGCTACATGCACTTTTACAGGTTGTTTGAACTGAAATGTGTGTTGGCAGTGTGTGTACACAACCACCCTATAATGATAAAAATCCAACCGGTGTTTTTTTTTAAAATCGTGTTAAATGTTTTCCCCTTTCTCAAATCAAGCCGATCTCAGATGCCTGTCTGTGTGACATCACACAGACAAGCCCCTCCCACGATAGTTTGATTGGACAGTACGTTCAGCACAGACTGGACTGTGTCTTTCCTGTAGCTCCGCCCTGTGTGACTTCACACAGACAGGCCCCTCCCACGATAATAGTTTGATTGACAGTAGCGTTTCAACACAGACTGGACTAGCGTCTTACCTCAGACCCGCCCTGAGTGACCTGTCATCACCAGACAGCCCCTCCCACGAGAGTTTTTGATTGACAGTGAGCGTTTCAGCACACTTACAGACTGGCCTGGTGTCTTTCCTTAGCTCCGCCCTGAGTGCTGTCATCAGTCCGCCATTGTTTCACCGTCGGAGCATATTGAGGTTTTCTGTTGTTGGATGTAATGATGAACACAGCAGTCGTCATTTACTCCCGACATCTGAGCCGCTGAAGACGCAGTGGATTACATTGTTTCTGAAGGGATGCGCCCGTCGTCGACAAATGCGTTTATGTTTCGCGCGACTCTTTCGTAATCCGTTCACCTCTGCAGAAAAGTGAGTTGTAAGGTTTTGTAAAGATTCTTTTGGCCATCGCCTTTTCCTAATAATGTGCTAATTAACAAGTTTCACGATGAATGCAGCTAAAGTAAACCGTCTATCTGAGAGCAGCTCGGAAGAGAGGGGCGGAGTCAGCAGAGCTCATTAACATTTAAAGGGAAATGCTACAAAAACGGCTTGATCTGAAAAGAGCTGTTTTTGACCGGGTAAAAAGGTGTTTTTTACACTACCATTGAGAAATTTTAACCAAACTATGTTACAGACTTTTCATTAAGACCCTAAAGAACCATATCAACTGGGCATCCTATGACCCCTTTAAGGAATTGTGCTTCAATCTGATAGTTGAAAGCAACTCAAGTGTTTCTTTTCCTGGTTTCAGTGTTGAAGGGAAAGAAGCTGAGTCTGCCAGCTTAGGTCTGAAAGACAGCAGCGCATGAAGCGGCACGCGACGCAGAGGACGAGTAAGATGCTTGAGACGGAGTACGAAAGAAGAGATCCAGTCCTGCCCTGGATTCAAGCCCGGGACGAACCACGGCTTCACCAAGTCTTCGGATTCCCGTTTTATGCATCTTGTCTTACCCTTTTTTATTATTCTGTATCAAAGAAAAAGTTTTCTACATGAAGCGCGTGCTATGATTTGACCGGCGGGATCATAAACGAGCTGAAAATTGTGCAAACCGGCAGGGACTGATTCTTATGCTGAATATTGATTTTGTTTGTAAGAGTATTTTCAATCGGATTAAATGCACATGTTTTCAAAAATATTATGGGAGTATTTGTTGCTCCATGGGATGGAATTGAATGGAAAATAAGTGTTTGCTCAATTTCTTAATGCAGTAACCCTTTGTTAAAGAAGGTCGGTCATAATCTAGTGGTTCCCCAAACTGCTTAATTGGGTTTAAGATGTAAATTTCTAATTTGTGCTCAAAACGGCTCAACTTTTGGGAACCATGCCACTGTCTGGCAGCATACAGTATTGACACTGCCTTTATCACTGTAAATGGCTTCTAAAAGAACCAAAAAATAAACCGTACAAATCTTCTCACGGATTATTATGCAGTTTATTTTTAGGATTTTTTAAATGTATTTTTCTGAAACGTCATCTGGTTTTGGATGGCGTTGAGTGTTTTTGTCCCCCTTGCTGGGGGGGGGGGGGGGGGGGCGGGAATGTATCAATGAACAGATATTGATCTTGAATTGATCAGTATTGCCCATACTCTATTAATATCAACATGTATATTGATGAGATGTGCATTTTATTTCTGATCTACGTATATGATCAGAGTTTTAATACACACTTATTTTTTTTTTTATCACAGTAATTATTTTATTTTGTAGCCAGAGGTTTTAGATTTGCTTTTAATTGAGCTTTCGCATGGTGGCAGTACCTAAAATAAAGATTTTATGGGAAATGCTGCCTGTTTTGAAAATGTAATGCCATTATTTTTATTATTTATTTTTTTGATAACCAAATGATTCACTTAGATTAACCACAGACGCCTCATTAACATGAAAATCCAGCATCTTTTAAATATCAAAGCGAGAATCTTGTATTGATGTGAACAAATCGTTCTTTTGAATCGGATCGGTTCAGTGACTCGTTTCTCGATTCACTCACGAATCGGAATGAATCGATTCAAGCGCTTGAACTCCGCCTCGACGTACGACATTCCATCAGCGGCTGTTACTCTTCCGAGCGCGTCCGACTAAAGCCGAGAACCGACGATTTGACTTACGGGCCGGAAGCACTGATCAGTGGGCGGAAAGTGAGTTGTTATTATTGTAAATATTGCAAATAAAACGTGCTGAAAATACGTTTATGACTTGACTGCATGACAGACATATAAAAAAAACATTTTATCAAAGGTAGTTAATTTTTTTAGAAGTTGACTAACAAAAAATTTATGTTCTGAATTACTTTTTAATGGCTGCAACAAACTGCACTGATTCCAAATTACATGACCATTTTGTAGTTTGTAACGTAATCCATTACATTACACACTCTAGGTAATGTAATCAGACTACTTTTTAGATTACTTTTGACCTTATCACATTGATTTAAATAGGATAATCTTGTACCATATTGATATAAAAATACAAAAAGAAAGAAAATATATTCCATTCTTTAAAATTAACAACATAAAATAATTTTAAAATAGCATAAAAAGAAATAAAACACTTCCTAAAAAAAGTAATTATTTTATTTGTTTACCTGCATGTCATGTGACCATCAACCAACCTCAGAGAACCGTGAGCATGCAGGTGTGATACTTAATTATTAAATATCATTTAAACTCTCAGGGGTACTTTAGTAAATATATTAGATGAGAGTGTTCAGACTGACACGAAAAGTTTGGCAATGTTCTGCATCCATTCTCTCCTTTGTCCCTTTTTCCCCCTCTGGCGCTAATGTTAATATGATAATGTGTATATGTAATACCTCTTGTTCTTGTGGCATTGGATTAATAAAGCATTAAACATACACACACACACTCTCTCTCTCACACATACCACTCACAACAAACGGCACTCTCCACACACACCACACACACTCTCACCTTCTCTCCTCTCACACTCACTCACACACACACACTCCTCTCTCAACATACAACACTCACACACGCCACACACTCTCGCCCACTCACCTCACACAACACACACACCTTTCTCTCACACTCATACACACTCACTCACACACTCTCTCCCTCACTCACTCACTCACACACACGCACTCTCACCACACACACACTCTCTCTCACCACACACACACACACACACAATCCCCACACACACACACACACACACATCTCTCTCCCTCACACATACCACTCACACACACACTGCACTCACACACACACTGCACTCACACACACACTGCACTCACACACACACACACTCTCCTCTTCACACATACACACTCACTGCACAACACTTCTCTCTCTCACTCACTCACACACAAACACTCTCTCACACAAACACTCTCACACACAAACACTCACTCACACACCCAACACACAACACAGCGCTCTCCTCCTCACACACGATCTCACACTCACACAAACTCACTCACACACACTCGCTCTTCTCACACATCACACACTCACACACGCACACGAAAACCCTCAAACACACTAACACCCCAACACTCTCGCTCTCACACATACACACTAACCACACTCACTCACACACTACTCTCTCTCACTCACCACACACACACGCACTAAACCACACTCTCTCTCTCTCACTCACTCATCACACAGACAACTCATTTACACCCACTCCTCTCCACACTACACACTGACTCACACACTCTCGCTCTCACGCACACACACAGACCATCACACACACACACACACACACCCTCTCTCACCCACACACTCTCTCTCTCTCTCTCTCACACGCACACACACACTCTCTCTCTCACTCACTCCCACACACACACACACAAACACACAAACACACTCACACACACACTCTCTCTCTCTCACTCACTCACACTCACTCACCCACACCCACACACACACCCACTCTCTCACACACACAAACACACACTCACTCACAACACTCTCTCACCTCCGTCACACACCCACGCACTCCTCACACACACACACAACACTCTCTCTCACACTCACACACACACTCACTACATCGTTACTCTCTCTCTCACTCACTCACACACACACACACAGCTCTCTCACACATACACAACACTCACAAACACACACTCTCTCTCATCACTCACTCCCACTACACACACACTCTCATCACATCCCTCACAGCACGCACCACTCTCTCTCTCACTCACACACACACACACACTTTCTCTCTCACACACATACACACCACTCCCACCTCTCCTCTCACTCACTCACACCACCTCACACACACACTCACACACCCTCGCTCTCACACTTGCGCACTGTCTCAACACACTTCACACACCCTCGCACCTCTCACTCTCACACACACTCACTCACACACACTCGCGCACTCACACACACACACACACTCCTCACACACATTCAGCACCCACTCCTAACACTCTCACACCACTCTCACACACCTCATAACACACGGTCACTCACACACTCTCCTCTCAGTCACTCACCCCACCACACACACTCTCTCACACAGACCACAACATGAACACTCACACACACACTCTCTCTCTCTCACTCAACTACACTCACAACACACACACCACTCTCTCACACATAACCCCTCACACGCACACTCTCGCTCTCACGCACACACACACACACACTGACTTTCTCTCTCACACACACACTCACACACAAACACACACTCACTCTCTCTCACACACACACGCACGCACTCACTCGAACGCACTCACACACACACGCACACACACTCTCTCTCACACTCGCGCACTCTCACACACACTCACACACACTCGCACACTCTCACTCTCACACACTCACTCACACACACACTCGCGCACTCCCACACCACACACTCCTCACACACATTCAACAACACTCTCACACTCTCACCTCACTCCTCACACCCTCATTCACACACACTTCGCGCACTCTCACACAACATTCACTACATCACTCACACTCTCACACTCACCACTCCACACAAAATCACTGGTACAACCTCGCGCATCTCACACACTCTCACCACACACTGCCACTCTCACACACTCACACTCACACTCTTCACTCTCACACACTCTCACACACACATTCACACACACTCACACACACTCACACATACACTCTCACACACTCTCTCACAGACACTCTCACACACACACTCACTCTCACCCACCTCGCGCTACATCCTCACACACTCTCACACACCCACGCACTCTCACCCACTCCACACACAACACGTCACCTCACACACTCGCCGCACGTCTCACACACTCTCACACCACACCTCACTCTCACATAACCCTCTCCCACCGCCACTCACACACTCCCTCACACCCACACACACTCGTGCACTCACGATCTCACACACACGTCTCACACACACACTCTCTCACACACTCTTGACACTCACTACACAAACTCACACTACACTCTCACACTCGAACTCACACACCACATACAGTGGGTACGGAAAGTGTTCAGACCCCCTTAATTTTTTCACTCTTTTTTATATTGCAGCCACTTGCTAAAATCTTTAAGTTAATTTTTTTTCCTCATTAAACGTACACACAGCACCCCATATTGACAAAAAAAAACACAGAATTGTTGACATTTTTTCAGATTTATTTAAAAAAGCCAAACTGAATATCAGATGTCCCCCCTAAGTTATTCAGACCCTTTGCTCAGTATTTAGTAGAAGCACTCTTTTGATCTAATACATCCATGAGTCTTTTTGGGAAAGATGCACAAGTTTTTTCACACCTGGATTTGGGGATCCTCTGCCATTCCTCCTTGCAAATCCTCTCCAGTTCTGTCAGGTTGGATGTAAACATTGGTGGACAGCCATTTTTAGGTCTCTCCAGAGATGCTAATTGGTTTAAGTCAGGTCTCTGGCTGGGCCATTCAAGAACAGTTACAAAGTTGTTGTGAAGCCACTCCTTCGTTATTTAGCTGTGTGCTTAGGGTCATTGTCCTGTTGGAAGATGAACCTTCGGCCCAGTCTGAGGTCCTGCACACTCTGGAGAAGGTTTTCATCCAGGATATCCCTGTACTTGGCCTCATTCATCTTTCCCTCGATTGCAACCTTGATTGTCGTCCTGTCCCTGCAGCTGAAAACCCCCCCCACAGCATGATGCTGCCACCACATGCTTCACTGTTGGGACTGTATTGGACAGGTGATTGAGCAGTGCCTGGTTTTCTCCACACATAACCGCTTAGAATTAAGGCCAAAAATTTCTATCTTGGGCTCATTAGACCAGAGAATCTTATTTCTCACCATCTTGGAGCAAACTCCATGTGGGCTTTCATGTGTCGTGCACTGAGGAGAGGCTTCCGTCGGGCTACTCTGCCATAAAGCCCCGACTGGTGCTGCAGTGATGGTTGACTTTCTACAACTTTCTCCCATCTCCGACTGCATCTCTGGAGCTCAGCCACAGTGATCTTTGGGTTCTTCACCTCTCTCACCAAGGCTCTTCTCCCCCGATAGCTTCTCCCCCGATTTGGCCGGACGGCCAGCTCTAGGAAAAGTTCTAGTCATCCCAAACGTCTTCCATTTAAGGATTATTTAGGCCACTGTGCTCTTAGGAACCTTAAGTGCAGCAGAATTTTTTTTTTTTGTAACCTTGGCCAGATCTGTGCCCACAATTCTGTCTCTGAGCTCTTCAGGCAGTTCCTTGACCTCATGATTCTCATTTGCTCTAACATGCACTGTGAGCTGTAAGATCTTACATAGACAGGTGTGTGGCTTTCCTAATCAAGTCCAATCAATCAGTATAATCAAACACAGCTGGACTCAATTGAAGGTGTAGAACCATCTCAAGGATGTTCAGAAGAAATGGACAGCACCTGAGTTTAAATATATGAGTGTCACAGCAAAGGTCTGAATACTTAGGACCATGTGATTATTTCAGTTTTCTTTTTTAATAAATCTGCAAAAATGTCACAATTCTGTGTTTTTCTGTCAATATGGGGTGCTGTGTGTCCATTAATGATGAAAAAAATGAACTTAAATGATTTTAGCAACTGGCTGCAATATAACAAAGAGTGAAAACTATAAGGGGGTCTGAATACTTTCCGTACCCACTGTATATATATATATATAAAGTTGTCTTACTCATTAAGACATTTACTGCCACCTGCTGGCAGTTTTATTTTCTTATTTAGAGTATCATTTCATTAAAAAATTCATATTTCAAAATTTAAAAAAAGGATGGAAATAAAAATTTATCCATATTTAAAACTTTATAAACTTTAATCTTTAGCTTCTGCTAACTGTTGTACACACGTTCATGAGTTTTCCTTAGCTGTAAAAAAACTTAGTTCTCACAGAGACTAGCATATTCTCACCGGAGCGAATTATTAATTATTTTAGCTGCATTTTTATTGTTTAGTTCTTACATTGGAAATTTTGAATCTGCAATGGCTGTTCAATATGAAATGAAGGTTAATTTAAAATTCAGTGCTTCTCAACCTTTTTCACCGTAGATATTGCCAGCATTTCTACTTTAACTATAACAAAGCTTTTTTTCTTTTAACAGAAACTGGAAGTGTTAATATATTAAACTAATTAACTATGATGGCATTTTTTTCTTTTCATCTTGCTTCTGTATAATGCATATTAAAGTTCATAAGCGCAGCGCTGCTTTGTTTAAAGCGGTAACCAAGGAAACACTGGTAATACTTTGCTGTTCATAGGCGCAGCTCTGCTTTGTTTACAGCGGTAACCAAGGAAACACTGTATCATTGCTGTTCAAGCTGCTTTGTTTACAGCGGTAACCAAGGAAACACTGTATCATTGCTGTTCATAAGCGCAGCGCTGCTTTGTTTACAGCGGTAACCAAGGAAACACTGTATCTTTGCTGTTCATAAGCGCAGCGCTGCTTTGTTTACAGCGGTAACCAAGGAAACACTGTATCTTTGCTGTTCATAAGCGCAGCGCTCTTTGTTTACAGCGTTAACCAAGGAAACACTGTATCATTGCTGTTCTGCTTTGTTTACAGCGGTAACCGAGGAAACACTGTATCGTTGCCGTTCATAAGCGCAGCGCTGCTTTGTTTACAACGGTAACCAAGGAAACACTGTATCATTGCTGTTCATAAACGCAGCTCTGCTTTGTTTACAGCGGTAACCAAGGAAACACTGTATCTTTGCTGTTCATAAGCGCAGCGCTGCTTTGTTTCCAGCGGTAACCAAGGAAACACACTGTATCATTGCGGTTCATAAGCGCAGCGCTGCTTGTTTACAGCGGTAACCAAGGAAACACTGTATCTTTGCTGTTGTTTACAGCGGTAACCAAGGAAACAATGTATCATTGCTGTTCATAAGCGCAACAGCTGCTTTGTTTACAGCGGTAACCAAAGAAACACTGTATCATTGCCGTTCATAAGAGCAGCTCTGCTTTGTTTACAGCGGTAACCAAAAAACCGCTGTATCGCTGCTGTTCCATAAGCGCCACCTGCTTTGTTTACAGTTTTAACCAAGGAAACACTGTTTTCTTTGGCTGTTCATAACGCAGCTCTGCTGTTTGGGTTTTTACAGCGTAACAAAGGAAACGCTTTTAAAGCGCCACCTGCTGGCAGAGAGTGCATCTGCGTATCATTCAGCTCGTCTGCTGTTTCTGTTTAATGCAAATATTTTTTATGCATAGTTTCACAAAACTGAAGTCAAACCACTCTGTTCTTTTGGCTTGTCCGGAAATTGCTAAAATTATGCAATCTAATTTAGTTTAAAAACTGCTGGTGTTGCATGTATGCAGCATCTGTGTTTGGATCGAGATTAAAATGCAGCGGTTGCCTCTAAGTTTAAAAGAAAAGAGCTCAGACAAAACCTTATTTTGTTTATATGAAGAGATTTATTTTATTTGTGTTACTTATTTATTTGATTTGGGGCTTGTTTTAAAATTTCTATTTAGTTTTGCTATTTACATTTACATTATATTTCAATTTTGTTATTTAACAGATGCTTTTATCCAAAGAGACTTACAAATGAGGAACATAGAAGCAATCAAAACCAACAAAAGAGCAATAATATGGCCTATTAGTATATTATTATAGTGTTATATTTCACTTGAATTGTGAAATCAAAATCGTGAATCGAATCGGATCGTGAGTTGAGTGAATCGTTACATCCCTAATATATACTGAATATTGAGATAAATAAGAATATTGAGATGTAATTTATTTTAGCCATCTTGCAGAGCCCTGTTCTGTAGTTAAGTCTTCCTAAACCAGCTGGAAAATGCTCCCTGTCTCTGGATCATTATGGGGTTCGGCAGGTGAACTCTTCCTTGTGAAGCGAGACCAAGCTTTCGTTCTCTTGAACACTGATCAGACTGACTGAGAATCACACGCAGTGTTGGGCTGAGCTGGATTACAGCGTAAGGGCCGCTGAACTCGCCTACTGAAACACATCGACTGAATGCCATCGAATGAGGATTAGAACGTGTTCCCTGTATTTCTGACCTGAAGTGATTCAGTCCGTTGTGTTAGTGCAAGAACTTCCCATTTTGTGGCTAACAGAAACTCTTTTCTATTTCCCTACTGTAACCATAAACGGCACTTGTTTGATGTGATATGATGAACAGCTGTCAAGGAAAAACACTTTTATTCACTCACTATGTTCCCATACTTACTTTTTATATTCTATAATAAATCAACCATATGAAGCCTTTCTAATTTCTAAATGCTAGTTGTGAATTGTGACTCTTTTCATTAGATTTTTTCCCCCAGTCACATGAACTATAATCAGCTTTTGTTGCCATGTAGATTAAAATTGTTTAATGCAACTAAAAATGTAGATGCATTAATCGAGGCAGGAAGCCAGGAAAAATTATATTTAATATGTTATATGCAGCAACAGTACTGTTCAAAGTTTGGGGTCTTTTGCGAAACTAGTGTAATGACAGCTTTTAGGAAGCTTGATAGTCCAACTTAAAGCTTATTACTAATCATCATATTCACAAAGTGGCTTTATTTGATATCGCCAGCAATTCATATATGAATATTTGATATGTTATCTTGATATTGACATACATCTACTAGCGGTAAGAGTAGGGCTGGGCGATACAACTATATAATTATTGCAATATAAAGAAGGCTTTTCAATCTACAAATCGGCATCATTTACCATGGATTTACTGTAGTAACACTAGCTGCACCGTGGTATTGTGTCAGAAATGTGGGATATTCATATGACATTTTATTATATTATTAATGTAGACATGCCTTCTAAAAAGTATGGGGTTGTTTCAACCCAACTTTGGGTCAAATATGGACTAAAAATGTAAATTAAAATGTCCATATTTGACCCAAAGTTGGGTTGAAACAACCCCACACTTTTTTTAGAGTGCATGTATTAAAGGAGTAATGGAATATAAATACAGTACTTATTTTTGATTAAGCTATAGCGTTTGTACATTTATACTAAATGTATTTAGACTAATGTTTTTCATACAAATACCTAGAAACATATACATTTTTACCATGGTATTGAGGTGCTATAAGTGTGGTTTTAACTGTGTTTATCATGATTAAAATGTGTTGCTCCCAATGGCTAATTTTTAAATAAAACTCAACAGGTCAGAATATTACATTTAACATATAAAAATGAAGGTTGTTCAAGTAAAATTTTTTTTACACTGCAGCCTAAACCTCAAGCTACCACTGTCAAATGTGCATTTCTAAGAGAATATATATATATATGTGTGACCCTGCAGCACAAAAGCAGTGTTAGGTCGCTGGGGTATATTTGTAGCAAAAAACATTGTATGGGTCAAAATTATACATTCTTCTTTTATGCCAAAAAATCGTTAGAATATTAAGATCATGTTTCATGAAGATATTTTGTAAATTTACTACTGCTGTAAATATATCAAAACTTATTTTTGATTCGTAATATGCATTGCTAAGAACTTCATGTGGACAACTTTAAAGATGATATTTAGATTTTTTTTTTTGCACCCTCAGATTCCAGATTTTCAAATAGTTGTATCTCAGCCAAATATTGTCCGATCCTAACAATATTCGATCAGCTTTCGGATGATGCATAAATCTCAATTTCGAGAAATTGACCCTTATGACTGGTTTTGTGCTCCAGGGTCACATATGCTGATTTATTTTTATTATTAATATTGGAGGCTGCACTGCAAACTGTGCTGAAGATAAGCGTCATCAAAGTCAGGCAACACAAACCTGCTTCATGATTTGAAACAATATCACTCATTAGAAAATGCAGAAGCAAAGAAATACATTTTTGTATGAAGATATTTATTTTGTTCAGGAAAAATGAAAAGTGTAAAGAATTCAAAAGCATGTTCTGACCATAACGAGTCGTTTAAAACCACAAATAACGGTCTGCTTTCTACAACTTCTACTTAGGAGCAAAAATCTGGCTTTAAACTGGAAAGAAATAAAGATTTCACATCTATCGTGATAATTATCGATATCAACTGATATGAAAAATTTAATCGTGATCTTTTTTTGGCCATATCGCCCAGCCCTAGGTAAGAGCAGACATGATATAATGAAGGCGTATTCTTAAGTAAGGAGTGATGACTGAGGATGATGAAGATGATGGTGAAGATACACCTCAGGAACCTCTGGTCTCCTTCCTTTAATTCTCAGTCATCGGGTCACATGGGACTTTTCCTTACAGTTTCACTGAGATGACAAGACAACAAAAACATGCTAATATGAACATTTTGTCTGGACATTTCCTGATGTAAAATATGAATTTTTAGCATATGTTACTATGTTTCTGTTGCTCTACTGACCCCTTCTGGCTGTGTGTTGTTACTGCAGTATAGTTCAGATCCTTACAGGAAAGCCTACATGCATGTACACGTTTATATTTAAACACATACAAATAGCATTAAACATGCTCTGTTTTTAGTTGGAAGATTAGAGGAGCATGAAGCCGAGCTGAAGAAAGAGTACAATGCTCTCCATCAGAGACACACAAAGGTAAGAATTTCTTAGAATTTGCTTCACCTAAGCAGTTTGTTACAAAAAGCCAACAATATGCACAGTATGCAGTGCCATGTTTATTAGAAAGCTAGATTAGGAGACAAGCTCGAGCAGAGGACAAATGCAGATTTAGTCATGTCTTCCTTTAGTGCATTTAGGGCCGAAAAGGTTGCGGCTGTCATCAACCAATAATGTGTGTGTTTGCGTTCACAGATGATCCACAGTTACATGGAGCACTTGGAACATAGCAAATACCAGCAGATGACGGGAGAGACCACAGACACTGCGAGTCAGAGCAGAATTAGGTGAGGTTTCTGATCTCGCTCTCATTCGGAAACACTACACCTACACAGTTTCTGTGTGTATAAAGCAAGCTGAAATTAATGGTTTCTACAAGGGTTTCAGTGATGGCTGGCTGATGTTATAAAGACAACATGTTGTTTGCTAAATTCAATTAATTGACTTTTATATTTTCATTTGACTATATGAAATATCTGTGAAATATTTACACTTCTGTTCGAAAGGTTGTGGTCAGTAAGATTTGTGTTTGTAATGTTTCTGAAATACGTCTCTCTTCTGCTCATCAAGGCTGCATTTATTTGATCAAAAATTCTGTAAATATTATGAAATATTATTGCAATCTAAAACAGCTGTTTTCTCTGTGAATCTCTGTTAAACTGTAATGTATTTCTGTGATGTGCAGCTGTATTTTCAGCATCATTCCTCCAGTCTTCAGTGTCACATGATCTTCAGAAATCAGTATAATATGCTGATTATAAGAAATATTTCTGATTATTATCAATGTTGAACACAGTCGTGCTGCACAATATTTTTGTGGAAACTGATGCATTTTATTTTTCAGGATTCACAGATGAACAGAAAGTTCAAAGGAACAGCATTTTTTGAAATAGAAATCTTTTGTAACATTATAAATGTTTTTACTGTTACTTTTGATCAATTTAATGCATCTTTGCTAAATTAAAATATTAAGTTCCTTAAAAAAATCTTATATAACTATGAAGATTTGGTTTAATTAAATTTTTTTTTAAACTGTGACTGTCGTAGAATGAAGTAATCACAATTAATCTCATGATTTTCAGACATGAGAAAGCAGAATGAAACCATAATAATAAATGTTAAATTCAATAAGCTTTTTTTACACTCAAATTTTCAGGCCGGACCACAGTTTGAAAACCCCCGTGCTGGACTGAGCCATGTTACGAGTGTAGTGAGAATCATGTGTTGCTTGTGAAGGACACGACTGTTGGTTTATAGATGGATCCATCTGCTGAGAGGATTATGGGATTATTTAAAAAATGTGATCGTGTCGAATCAAAGTGTTCGGAAAAACAGCAGTGTGTGGTTGGGCTGCCCAATTTAATCAAATTAGGTAATCGTTTAAAGTCCACTTTTGTTATTCTGCGTGCTTAAGATGCTTAAGATTTATCTTTCTACAGGTTATCTTTAAGGTTTTAATTTTAGTTGTAGTATAACATTATATATAATACCACGCATGTTTTTACTTCTTTTACTTAAAGAAAAAAAACAATCCAATGTATAGTTGACATTTGCTGCTTAATACAATAGAAAAGCAATAAACGTTTTTCAGTTAGAGTGTTTTCAGCTTATTTTCATCTAAAAATATGGCATGCGGTTGTTTCAAGCAATGGTATAAACATCCAATGTAAATTGTGATAATCGTAATCATTAATAATCTCAATTACAATTTCAAGGGAATAATCAACAATTATGAATTTTGTCATAATCGTGCAGCACTAGTATGTGGCATAAAAAGTTGTTCCCTTCAACATTCAAGCTGATTTTAACACCAAAACCTTTTTGTTTTTGTACAATGAATTATTTTTATTCCAGCATTGACTTTAAAGAACAATGTGTTTTATATGGAAGCCGTTTCCGCCACTGAATAAACAATAAAAAAGGTAATTGTGACTTCTTAATCTCACAATTCTGACTTTTCTTCTTCTCAGAATTGCGAGATATAAACTCGTAATTGTGTGTTATAAAGTCAGAATTGCGAGATAAAAGTCACAAGTATATTATATCTCGCAATTGTGATTTTATTTCTCAGAATTGCAACTTTGTATATCTCTCTTTTTATATAATTTAATGCGAGTTTATATCTCAAAATTCTGACTTTTTTCTCAGAAATAAAGTCACAATTCTGAGAAATAAAATCACAATTGCGAGATAACTAGTCGCAATACCTTTTTTTTTTTTTATTCAGTGGCGGAAATGGCTTCCATATTTTTTATGTTCATGGTGTTAAGACAGAAAAAGCTTGCTGGTCTTAATAGCTATTGCCATATAACAAGCTGCATTTTGTTTATTTAGATTTGTTTAATACAATACATTCACTTCACAGTCGGGATTCATCACCGACCTGACACCTGTTAGCAGGTGGATTGTGCTTTTGTTTTCTCTGGAGTAGGGGTTGATCGATTATCGGCACCGATATTAAGCTTTTTTATGGTTATCGGTCATTTTCAAAACCGATTTGCCACTAAAATAATTTAAAAGCATTTAAAGAGAGTTTTTGTCAGAGCCTTTGTTATTTTTAATTTTGACATTAATTTTCATTTTTACACCAGACACATATATATCGGTTCAAAATATTGGTATCGGTCTACTTGATCTGTAATAATAGGTATCGGCATCGGCCTTGAAAAACACATATCGGTCGACCCCTGTAGACGAGTGGAGTGTGTTTGTTGTTCTCTCTAATCTGCATAAACGCATCTGTTCCCACATCCAATCAGCTGTGGAATGGAAAAAACTGAAAATGCATACAGAATTAGTGCATAAGAGCTGTTTATGCTTGTGGAGTGCGTGAGCAACACAGAAAGACAGACAGCTGCTGTAAAGCCGCTCATGCGTATGTGTGTGTTTGTGTGTGTGTGTTCACTGCTCGCCGGAGTGGATGATGTTACAGCAGTAAGAGGCTGCTCAAACACACACACACACACACCCACAACACAGATCCTCGCGCTGCTGTGCCGGTGTTGATGGGATTGTTTTCATGTATCGGGGGGCAGCAGCAGCCATGAGTCCGGGATGCATGCTGCTGTTTGTCTTTGGCTTCGTGGGGGGAGCGGTGGTCATCAACTCTGCCGTGCTGGTCTCTCTCTCCGTTCTGCTGCTGGTGCATTATTCTGTCTCTAATGGCCTGCCAGCCATCACACACTCCCTGCCCCGCATCAGCAGGTACGCAGCCACAGCGCGTGTGTGTGGATGTTAGCCTAGTTATTCTAGTTATTGATCCCCTTCATGTTAAGCCTCTGTTTTCCCTGCATTTCTGACGGTCTGTCTTTGTAAGTTTTCTGATGTCGTGCATGATTTTACTCTGTATTGCAATCATGCACTGCTTGTTCATCATGTGTCTGTTACCTCTGAGACGAGTCGAGAGAATGTAGTAAACAAGAGTGGATCAGGCATTTCTCTTGTCAACACAGTGCAGTTTTCTGTCTGGGGTTCTGTCAGAGAAATGCGTATTGTTCATTTTCTATGGCTTCAGTTTGTTCTGTACTTCCATACTTCCGAAAGTTGCATTCAGCACAGCTGCAATTGAACACCTGATATTGTTTGCTGCTTTGAAGAGCTCTCTGTTGTTTGTTTGGAGATGTTAAACTGGTTTCATGGTCGTAGTGTTGTCTTCAGGTGATTAGAATTGTAAAACTTGTAAACACTGTAACCTGAGCTTTAAAATGAGGAAAAAAATTAATATATATATACTACCATTCAAAAGTCTGGAGACAGTAATATTACTTTTATTCAGAAAGGATACATTAAATTGATCAAAAGTGACAGTAAAGTAGGAGTGTCAAATCTATTAATCGTGATTAATCGCACCCAAAATTAAAGTTTGTTTACATAATAATATATGTGTATATACTGTGTGAATATGTATATCATGTATATATAAATACACGCACACATAAGAAGTATATGTAATTTCATTCCATATCATTCGCGGTGTGAAAAAAGCGAGAATTTTTTTTTCGTCCTGTGTGTCGATTTTGTCCAGAGAGCAGCTTGAAAGAAATGAAACACTCGCTTTTATGTTTTGATAAAAGGGAAACTGTGCTTGCTTCTGAGCCCATCTAAGATGCATCTTTTTCATCTAGTTTTTATATGATTTAGTTGAAAACAGCTGGACTTGTTCCAATACAGACAATCATATTAGTTGCTTTTGACCGATTTCTGCCAAGATTTCTTCTAGTTCTGCTTTTATAAATAACTTGAAGCAGAAACTGCTTGTGCTGTAATAGCTCTTCACGAGTTGAACTTCGGACCTTTACTGCGTGACGTGTGTGTGATTACACAAGCATGAGTATTGATGTACTGTACATTCATGGAGCTCTATCTGATGTATAAACCTTCGATTTTCCATGCATGCATTTACTCCCTTTTATTTTCACATGTTAATGAGGTGCACTTGACTTTTGGGACGCTTGTTCCTCGGTAGAGATAGAGCACAGATTTTTGTGGTAGTATTTGAATCCACACTTCCTCAAATCTGGTTCTTGTTTCCAAACCGTACTTTACACTTTCCTTACTGTACTGTTCCAGCTGAATAGAGTGAATCATATTCATGTGAGCAGATCCGCTCTGAATGTGCAGTCAGCAGGTTCAGGCTCTCAATGCAGCTCTGTGGCAACCCACAACAGGAGGAGAGACAATCAGAGAAGACAAAAGAAAAGTCCCATCAATCAAACACTCCTCTGCTCTCCTAGAGGAGCTAGTGCTGTTTGCTAAGGCACGTACTTCTCGCACCCAATACTTTGTATTGCAGGCAGAAACATCCAGAAGGCCTGTACTGAGACATGCATAAGGATCAGAAAAGCATAACGACTTTTGAGTTGGCTTTTTGACTTGGCAACACCCTAGTTACCAGTCCAAACGCCTTAGAAACCCCTTATAGTTCTGGGAAAGTTGTCAGTCCAGTTGTAACATGGTGGCAATGAGTTTTTCTCCAGAAAGCAATGTCAAAAAAAAGCTGTGAAACCAAAGTAACTCAGAAACTTGTTTTGGTGGTAAAATGGTGCATTTGGAGGTAATATGGTGTGCATGTTAATATAAAGTGTTTTTCACCAAAAAGCACCACTCACATTTCCTTCAGAAGAGATTAAAGATTAAAAAATAAGCCAATGTAATTTAGAAACTTGTTTCGGTGGCAATATGGCGTCATTTCCATCCAATACTTGATATGAAATTGGTGAGAATTTTTTTTTAAGTAATCCATAATGTTTCTTGCTCAAGTGTCTATTGGTGTGTGATATTGACAAAATTGTATCTCGATATTTTTGGGATATTTTTTTCCGATAACGATAATTAAAGTATATTTTACTGAGTCTGTTTTTGTGCTGGTACGTTGGCTGGTTTGGGCCTGTCATGGATAAATAAAACACGAAACCCAGTAGGTGGCGGCAAGTGCTTTACTTAATGAGTGATTTATTGAATCATTCATTCAAATGATTCATTCAAAACGGCTGATTCATTTAGAAACAAATCAAGTGACTGTCTTTATAAATGGATCATTGAATCATTGACTCATATGATTCGTTCAAAAACGATTAATTCAGGAATGAAACACTGCAGTGTTGCTCTGTGATGCACAAATGTCCTGCTCTGGCTTTGCTTGGAACTATTTTTGTTGAAAAAAAAAAGCGGACTAAAACAGACTATTGTGTCTAAACTAGTAACCAATATAAAATCAATACAAAATTTGCAATCACACTCACGCGCCAATATTCAGGAAAACGGCACTCTTGCTTGTTTGATATAACTCGTATCTCATATCTTATAAATTTGAAAAACAAAAACCCATACAGGGATATTTTTTGCTTTCATAACTTGAACTATAGGGGCATTCTTACTGCATTCTAATAGGCTTTATCATGTAGAGAATGCTTTTGTGAATGACTCTCAAGATGTGCATTTCTTTTTTTTGCATATACTCATGCATACTCAATAATGTCAACATGCACATCGTTAAAACAACAATTACCATATTATTGTAGACAATAAATATCACACACCTACAAGTGTTCAGTCATATGTTTTGTGTGTGTATTTAGGAAGGAGCACCCAGTCTCTCTGGGTATCTTTTCATTGCCGGGAAGTGATGTGATGAGCCCCGATCTGCACAGAGAAGCTGTGGAGACTCCAGGAACGGACACATGGAGATATAACAATCTCAGCCACCCTCGCTCCAACACCAGCCTCAAGGTGAGAAACGCACCAGTTTACAGATGAATTACTTACGAGGAGTGAGGATCTTCAGGCACTTCACAATCCGATCCGATTCCAAAACGATTCTCTATCTACATTTTTTTCTAATTAATTCTTCTGCTGTGCAAATACATCTTTACAACTTTACATTTTAACCAAAATTTCAGTTTCTATGCTTTTTGTTTATAGTTGGAATCTCTGAAAGTCAGTACTGCCATCTTAAAAATAGCTAGGGGTGTGAATCTTCACTGGTCACGAGTCACGATAAAAGAGATCAGAGATTTGTAGAAGCAAGATAAAATGACACGGTTGCTTACAATAGTAACACATTTTAAGCATAACCCTATGCTTAACCTAACCCTAACCCTAACATTCACAGCCCACAGCCCTCTCAAAACTCAAGACAAACAAACCACTCAAACTGGGTAGTTCTCACCAAGAATATTTCAAGATTTTGAGGAACAGATGTGCAAGTTGTGGGGAAAGCCCATCTCGACGGATCCACTGGACCGATCTGAATCCTCTCCTCTCTCCTGGTTCACATTGATTTTGTCAGGAACGATGGCATTGTCTCGCGTTCTAGAACAGGCCGACCTTGAAACGTCTCAGTGCAAGGGTGTCGCTTGAGACTGATGCAGGAGTTTTTGAAGCACGCCGGTCATATTTCAGCTTACACTGCTGGAGTCTGATGGTATGTGATGAGCACTTCTGCCATCAGAAATCCTTGTTTACTTCTGTACCATCTCATACTGTTCTTCCCAAGCATGGAGACTTCAATCTTTTCTACTTTATATGCACTTCTCAAACCTTGCATTCCCTCATTTTGCGTTTATTTCTTGTTTTCTTGTTTGTGCTTTTTTCTGTCACGACTTGACCTACTTATTATTCTGTTTTCAGCTCGAAAGATATGAGAACTTAATTTCTTATTTTTTTGTCATTGAAAAGTACAGATCCCTGTGCATGACATGCGGAAGAAAAAAATGATACATTTTTAAATTAATTTGTTGCCATGTTAAATCATGGTCACAATTTAATTAATTAATTTATTTTTTTTGTCTATTTAATCATAGAGAAGTACAGAGCTCCATGCATTTTTATGGTTATTCTAGTGCACCTTCACAAAATCAGCAAAGTGCATGGAAAGTATTTTATTTTTTTTTTTTATCTGACTTTCCCATTGGTTAATTGTAAGTTTAAAGCTTGTCTTTTTGTATTTAAATTAGTTTTTTGCGATCTTTTAGCCCTGATGAAGGTCTGTGTGCCGAAACACGTTGGCAGTGTATATATTATTATTTTTAGTTTGACTTCTTTTTGATTTCTCCACTTTGCAAGTGTTGCTGCTATCCCTTAAAATACAGAGCCTCGTGCATGACATGTGGGGGAACAAAATAGATATCGTGGCCACAAATTAAGAATTTGTTTTCATGATTTATTCATTTGCAGCCACATTTTACAATTTTTTTTACCTCATTTTAATTGTTAAATCATGCCACTATAGTGTTATTTATCTAAAACCAGGGAGCAAATTAATAAGTTATAATAAAGGAACTAATACTTAATACGTGGCTGCTATATCTTGATTTGTTTTTTGATTTTTTTCCCCCCTCTGCATGCCATGTGTGGAGCTCAGTGATCTTTTATGTGAAGGTTTTGGTGTTGCAATTAGCTGAACTAAATCAGGGGATTTGTTAAAAAATAATCTTGTGCAAAATAGGAAGTATTGTTGCACTCAGACAAATGTATTACTTCATGTATTTCAGTCAATAAGACTTATCACCAAACAAGACTAAAAGGTCTGGAAAAACTATTTTATTTTTTATTTTTAAATGTATTTTATATGACAAGCTTCATATAGTGTGCAAACAACATATTTTTTTTTGTTTTGTTAAAATGAACATTAGGCACTCTTTTCAATTCATTTGCAAGAAAGTGCAGAGCTTGTCTTGTTCTTCTGGTGTTTATGAATAATATTATCTGTTCAGCTTCATCCCTATTACCTCATCGTGACTTGATGCATTCATCAGTCTTGAGTTTGTGAAAGCTCAAGCCCTTTTTTAATACAAAAAAGTCACAGTAGGTGTACATCCAACTCTGTTATTTGAGAAGATCAATGAATATTTGATTTCTCATTATAAGACCCCATCAAGGCCACTGGTGAGTCGTCTCGGGTTCAGACTCTCACTGTGGACTGATACAGACAGGCCTTTGTGTGCTCCGTGACTCTGCATTTCTCTCCATATCATCCCCCAGAGTCTCAGCGCTGCTGCTTCTGAGAGACATGAGAAACTAGGCCATGACTTGCTGACAGCCTCTCCTCAGGTTTAACGGCTCTGAACCTCCACGCTGAGAAAAAGTGGGCACATGCTGCCATGGAAACCCGAGAGAGTATGGGAACATCTTGCAAACAAGGTTTTGTGTGTGCACACTTGTGCTTTTGCGCATATGTCAAGGAGGAGAAAGAGCACTTTGAAGTTTGTGCTTTCCAAACAGGAGTGTAAAACCTGCTATCGGTCCCTGTGGATTCATTGCACTTCCATAACCGATTGATTTTAATGAGAGCTTTGGTTCTTTTTATAGAGCACGGTCACCAGGTGTAGTGCTGTTAAAAAAAGCTACATTAATAAAACATCTCATTATCTGAAGAGCTGGAGGGCACTGGCCTCACAATATGCCATCATACTGTCTTGCCTCTGTGTATACAAACAAAACAAAAGAAACTTCAACATTCAGATTTTCACTTATGTTTCTTCTGATGTTCTGTGTTAATAGAGAAAGACATTCAGAGCATGTGAGCATTCAGGCTCATTGTACAAAAAAATTTACCTAAACATACAATTCACTGCAGTTTCCAGCTGAAATGAACACTAGTGGCAGTAAAACACCAACCACTTTTATCCCTTTTCACACTGATTATGATTATAGAGGCAGATTGTCGATTAACGAAGACTTATTTTTGCCTGGTTTCTTGCACAATACTCATGTATGGAGCTCGTAACACTTACTTAGCATAGTGCCCCGAGATGTTTGCTAATACGAACACATTTTGAGTGCTTATAATCTCATAAGCAGCCCTCCATTGTGGTGTCTTTTCTGCCTTGCTAGTAAACTTGCTCGCGTAGCCGCCCCCACCCGGAGAGCAGCATTGTACTTGTGATGTGAAGCGCTCGGGTACGAGTCCGTCAAACACCAGTCACGATAAAAGAGTTCAGAGACTTGTAGAAGCAAGATAACATGACATGGTTGCTACAGCACATGTGTTTTTATCTCACGTTTGCTTTTGTTGCTTTGTTAGTGTCGGTGTTACGTTAATTTCAAACGTGGTTAACCTTTTAGGAACCCGCCCACAATTCATTGCTGAACAAATGCCGACGATCCGTGCCAACATCCAACGTAATAAAACGTTGCCAGATTCACATTCATCTGTTTTGGATAAACAAAATGCGACATTTGATGTCCTGCGACATATCCACCTTTGAAAGTGTCGGCAAAACTGTATAATCAAAAGTAAGCACGTGATATAATAATTTTGCCAGTAACCCATGCACGGGTTTTTTCCTAGTGACAGACTTGTTTGCGATATTAAGGTATTCACAAAAGTACCCTCCTTTTGTTATTACAGTAGGCCAGTGCTAAGGGCCTATCTTAACGGTGTGTTAACGGTTACGGATGACTGAGGGTCCTTATTTGTGTGTGCACTTAGGATGGGTTAAATGCAGAGCACTAATTCCTAGTATGGCTCACCATACTTGGCCACATGTCACTTAAAAAAATGCGTCTTGGAAGTCAACTATGTCTTTTTGCCAGTGCCAGAGAACCTATGTCTTATTGTGCTTGTTGTACTAGTCATTGATCTGTCATTATAAGGAAGAAAATGTCTTGGTAATCTGCCAGTGAGTTTCTGGTTTGACATTAACATCTGGTTTTAAAGCTTTAGTTCAATCTGGCTCCATTAAAAAGTGCACCATAAAAATACACAAAGAAAGTGTCTGCCATGCGTTGATCGACCATGAGAGACAGATTATGTGTAATCCTGGCCTACAGTTAATTTTACTGTAGTTACAGCTTAATCTGGATTTGACAAGCGGACTCCTGATGCTTTTTGGGAAGGACTGGCCTGATTTTCTTTTTACGTAATGGCAATGCAGTTCCCATCAGCCACCTGGCAGAGTGTGTGATAAACAGAAAAAAAGGGGCAGTGCAATGTTGCTTACTGTACGTTTCTCTCTGGGCAGCTGGAGGCGAATGAATCCCTCTGGAGAGGGGATGGTAAGAGTTCACAGGAGAATTTGGAGACCCAGTGGAGCGACTCCAGTAAGGTAGTCCCGTCTGCTAGTCCTGCTATAATCTCCACAGCAGCGCAGCGCAGCGCAGTGTGTAGTGTGCTGTGTTTGGCTCGTCTCCAGTGTCTCCACACACTGCTGTCTGCAACCACATACTAACATATAAACAACATCTAGGCCAACTCACATAGGAGTATATGCAGTCAGTGCCTCTGGTGGTGCCGGAGTTAAACTGTAGTTGTGGTTGCTGTCAGCATCTGTGTGGCTGATGTTATTGCTTGCAGTTTCCGTTGCAAGTGTAGTCAAAATAATATTCCCAGTTATTTTCAACTTCTAACTTCTCAAAATAGCAACCGTGTATGAGGTCTTTGCGATACTTTTATTAAATACTTTATGAAGCTTGAAGTTCTGTTTTTAAAAAAAGCTTTGTTCCCTATTCATTGTATTGAAAAAAATGACCATTAAACTGTAGTGAATAATAACCTGGAATATTTCTTCAAGTTTGTTTATTGTTTATGATGGCACCCTTAGTTTCTGTACTTTCACTCATTATTTATATTGTTAAAAGCTCAATGTACAAAGTGGAGACTAAAAATCACGTTTTGTTCACTAAATCATCACACTGCTGTTCAAAAGTAGGGGAGTCGCCGTAAGATTTTTTAAGAGATTTGGAAAAAAAGTCTCTTGACATGATACAGCACAGCCGCTGCATTTATTTAATCAAAAATACAGTAAAAATTGTGAAATATTATTACAATTTAAAATAGATGTTTTCTATCAGTGAATCTCTAGCCTTAAACTGTATATATTTCTGTGATGCGCAGCTGTATATTCAGCATCATTACTCCAGTCTTCAGCGTCACATGATCTTCAAAATCAGTATAATATGTGATTATGTAGAACATTTATGATTATTATCAATGCCCCCTGCAACACAGTCGTGCTCCGCACAAATAATTTTTCGTGTCAGAAATGTGATGCCATTTATATTTTCAGGATTAACGATGAACAGAAAGCCTCAGAAGCACAGCATTTATTTGAAATAGAAATCTCTTTGGCAATTATAAATATCTTTACCGACATGTTTGACAATATTAATCCAATCCTTGGTGAATAAAAGTAATAATTTCTTTAAAAATAAAATGTTTGAACAGTGGTGTGCCATGTACTATAGTGAGAGTGTTCTCTCTGCTATTTAGTATGTTTTGAGGTGGTTTGACATTACTTAAAGTCTTATCAAATTTTCAGAGCATGAGGGGTGATGATATTTAATGTGTTATTTCTCATGATTAATGTGACGATATGGCCCCCAGTCTCATTTTAGCACATCCATGACTGTATCATTCATAAATGGTCATAGACTCAGTGTGAAGTGTATCGCTCATGCCTGCCGTAAGTGATTCAGCCGCCCTAGTGAGGTTGTTTCTCAGGAGGCAGCTTTCTAGGCCGTGCGCGTAGAAGGCAGAGTCCAAATTCCCACACAGCCATGTCATGCATCGAAGTCGGACACGCCGCAGGTTGAGCAGAAAGCAACCTGGACTCACAAGCAGAGCTAACAAACAGCAGGCAAGAAACATCGCTGTGGCCATTCCCCCAGAGACGCCCCGTTACAGGTGACTCCTAATGCTCTCAGCAGTCCTAAGGAGTTTGTATGCCTGCCTATTCACTGATGTGTTCACTCAGGGTTTCAAAGGTCGTTGGTCATTAAAATTAGAATGTCTTTAATCAGTTTGATCAAATGTAAAAAACTAGGAATAAAGTCTTAAAAATCACAATGGCACCTGCTGATGACTCAACAAAATGTCTTCATTATCATTTAACATTTGTGGAGTCTGCGCAAAAAATTGCCAATGCCGGCCTTAATGCTTATGATTATTGAACTCAAAAAGCCTTCATTTGAATTAAAGATAACCTAGGAGCTGTGCCCGCATGTCTACGAGTATTGCCCCTTTATTCACGTATTCGCCTATGATTTACAGTGTTTACACTTCATTGTGATTTCTATTGCTAGTACTGCATGTGTTGTAGCTGAGGTGCCATGGTTATCTGTGTTGAAATAGCGCCTGCCGATGTGGTAAAGCACACATATGCATTACAAAAAAATAAGAGTTCATGGACGTGCATTTCGAGGTGTTTATAATTAAAAGTCTTGCATATGCCCATTAAAATTATTATTTCGATATTATGGGTTTATTTTGGCGTACACTATACATCCACATACTATCCACAGGACTCTTATGTAATGTCTGAGCTGTACCACACCAGCTGACTCTTTCAACAAGATAAACCATAGCACTCATCTGCAACATACAGTACTACAATAGAAACACCATGAAGTGTAAACACTGTAAATCATAAGTAATCCTAACAGCCCAATATTTGCTAGATAATAGGCCCATGCTAATAAGCAATTAGTTAATAGTGAGAACTGATCTCTATACTAAAGTGTTATCGATCATATATTCGTACATGAACTCATACTTCAGTGCAGATATATTGAATAAACACTGTTTAGAGTTCGTTAAACTCACATTTGTCTTCTTTCGCTGTTGAATGTGTGAGATACAGGATTTATTTTGAGATTGGATGGGATTGTTTTTTAGTGTAACCATACAGAATGTTTTTGCAGGTCTTTAAAAAAAGGTCTTAAATTTATTTTTTAAAAACCTTAAATATGCGTATGATTTCACCACTGGAAAGATTTTAGTGCCTTCGTGAGGCAGCAGAACTTAGAAATGAACTTAAATGTTGCAAATGAAGACCAGTGTTTGTTGCATATAATTTTTTTTTGGTATTACCACCATTTGCACAGTTTTTGTGTTTATTTGACCATTTATTCTCCGTAAGCCACAGTTTTGCAACAATCTGCATTTGCTTGATGTACATATGTGACCCTGGAGCACAAAACAAAAGTGTCAATTTTTCAAAATTGAGATGTATGCATAATCTCTCCATTGATGTATGGTTTGTTAGGATCGGACAATATTTGGCTGAGATACAACTATTGAAATCCTGAATCTTACGCAGGACGTGCAAAAATCTCAAATATTTGAGAAACCATCTTAAGCTTCTTAGCCAATGGCATATTACTAATCAAAAATTAAATTTACAGAATATCTTCATGGAACAAGATCTTAATATCCTAATGATTTTTGGCATAAAAGAAAAATCAATAATTGTGACCCATACAATTGTATTGTGGGCCTATTAGCTACAATATCCCCAGCGCACGAACGTTCAACAATGCTTTTCGTGCCATGCTGACCAGCGGTCACAAATGTTCAAACGACTATCACACTGTCTGCACCAAAGCCTCTAGTGTGACAGTGAAATAATGAATTGTATAGATGAATTTTAACGTGTCAGACCATTTGAAACACATCTAACTGATATGTTTCTGTGCTCAGGAGCCGATCAAAGTGAGAATGCAGAGCGGTCGGAGGTCCAGGCGATCATTGAGTGCACACCAGAGCTGGACATGGACCTCAGCGGATGCAAAGGCTCCAGGTAAATCCACACTGATTCAGTCATTCGCTCACGGTACTCGCACTTATCATAGCGACCCAGCAGCCTTCATTTTCCGCTCTCAGAGGACCTTCATTCCAAACTGGACATTGGTAGATGAAGCAGGTTTTTCTGTCTCGTGTCTGTTCATCGTCTCGGTCTCTCTCCAGCACTCCCACTAAAGGCTTGGAGAACATGGCCTTCGACCGTAACACTGACTCTGTCTTTGAGGAGCTCTCGTCAGCAGGAACCGATCTCATAGCAGACGTGGATGAAGGTGCTGATCTGCTGGGTGAGTTCTCAGTCTGTTTTCTGCCACAACAAATTAACATTTACTCATTACATCCGTGTGGCTTTCTTTCTGAAATGATGGCTTTTTGAAGAATATTCCGGCCTTTCATCAATATAATGAAAGCAAGTGAGATCTGAGGCTGTCAAGCTCAGTAAAAGTGTCATAAAAGTGGTACAAATAACTCATGCATGAGTTAAGTTTTTAAATCTTTTCCTTGCCTCTTCACAAGACTGACATCTGATTTGTGAATGAATTGCTCTTTTGAACCGGATCTTTTCAGTTAAAGTAAATCTTTTAATTCAGAGATTGATTCATCACAGAATGATTCATTCATGAATCAAACTGATTCGCTTCTCAAGTGAATAGCGATTTCAGTATGTTATCATATGACTTCAGAAATGCTGTTATGGTGCTTTTGTTTTCTGTCTGACGGTTGAAAGCACTTGATTCAAAGCAGGTTATTATAGTTTCAGTAAAACTCAAACCATAAAAATAAAAAATAGAAATCATTGCTTGAAATAAACTAACTTAAAATATAAAATTATGTATGTGGCGTGGGAGGGTGTGTGTGCTGTGGTGAGCGTGTGTGTGGCGTGAGGGTGTGTGTTCGTGGATCGTGCGAGGGTATGTGTGGGGGCGAATTTGTGTGTGATGTTGTCGTGGTGTCGAGCGGGTGATAGTGTGCGACTGCGCGGCAGTGTGGAGCGGTGTGTGATGCTCGCTGGTGAGCAAGCACGTGAGCTGTAGAGTGTGTGACGTGGAATGCGCTGAAAGTGTGTGCATGGTGAGGACAGATTGCGAGGTAGTGGGGTGGTGTGACGTGCATAGAGAGTGTGTGGTTGTTGTGTAGTCTCCAACGTACTTCATTAGGCGTGAGAACCGTGCAGCTGCGAGGGTGAGAGAGGGTATGCTTGCTGAGTGAACGGAAGTGAGTGTGTAGTGTGAGCTCTGTGAGTGACGGATTGTTGTGTTGAGGATTACAAAGTCCCGCCCCCCTTGTGAGGGTGCCGGTGGTGTGGTGATGGTGTGTAGTGTGTGTGGGTGTAGTGTACTGTGTGAGGTGTGATCGAGGGTATCTGAGGCACGTAATAATAGTGGAGTGTGGAGCGACCTGGTGGGTGTGCTGTGGGGTGCGGTGTGGCTTGCGTGGATTAAATGTGTGTGTGTGTGTGTGAGGAAGTCCCGTGGTCGTGTGTCGGGAACGAGGAGTGCTTAGATGTGTGAAGCCTTTGAGGTCTGGGAGTGTGTAGATGTGCGGACTGTGCTTCGATGGATGGTGTGTGGCGGTGTGTGTCAGAGGGCGTGTGAATAAGCGGTGGTGCTGGTTGAGAGTCGTGTGTGGTGTAGTGGTGTGAAAGTGAGAGTACGGGGACGCTGTGTGAAGTGTGGGCGTCGTGTGTTGAATGTTGTTGTGTTTTTTCCCCTTCGTGTCATTCTCCTCTAGTCGTGGAGACATCAGTCATCAGCTGATGCTTCTCTTATTCCATAACTGTTTTATCTAACCCCCATAATTCAAGCACTATGTCACAGACCTTTAAGTCATGTTGTTTTTCCTCCATCCGCATGTAGAGGCCATTTGTGGCTTTTCTTTCCCCCAGACGAGTTCTCTGGTGTGTATGTTTACACTACTCTTTATTTTGTTCACCGTATCCCTCATCCAGGCGCCCTAAGTGCAACAATTTCCACGCCAACAAGTAGACCGTCTGTCCACACTGCCCAAGCACACCCACATGCGATCGTTTTTCCCCCCCCCCCCCCTTATAGCAAGATGTTGATGCATAAATTGCATAAAATTGCTTGTGGCAGCTGGTTAATATAAATTCAGTTTTACAAGGAATTGAGCGCTTTTATTGCTTAATAGTGCTGCATCTGGTTAGGATACAGTTTTTCTTTCATAGATCCTTAATAATTTAATGTCATCTGTTTTGGTCATTAACTGACCCTTTTCTCGTTCTTTGATTTGCATGCTAATTTTAAACCTTAATTTCTTTGGTGAGCATGATTTCCTGATCATTTCTTTTCTCTGGTAAAGTGTTCTCGGTCTCATAAGTAATCAAATCAGCATCCATAGGGATTTTAGAGATCTGTGCATGATTTATATTGTTGTCATGCAGGTATGGGTCGTGAAGTCGAACACCTGATACATGAGAACACGCAGCTGCTGGAGACAAAGTAAGTCATGATGTGGCGTTAGTATGTGGCTTATGCCAGCTGAAAAACACCAAATGGTTTGCATTTCGTCCAGATTTACTCCATATGCAGGGCTTCTTCTGCCATCTACTGTTTTAAAGGAGTTACAGCAATGCTTGAGTGAAAGCAACTGCACTGAAAAGTCTAAATGACTGCAGTGATCTTGTTTTGTGAATTATACTAGATTAAAATACCAACATAATGCTAGTATGAAGTAAGTAGCCTTACAGATTTGCATTTTTAATTTAATTTAATGAACAATTCTTGGTTCAGTTTAGGTCTGATGTAACTGAAAGTAATAAAGGTATTTCAGTCGATTAAAAGAAATTTAAAATTGAAATGAAAACAGAAAAAAAAGATTTATAAACTCATTCAAAATATTAATAAACAACTATATAGGCGTTTAAAAAAAACTAATAAAAATGGCAAAAACACACAAAAATGCTTAAAGTAACATTTAAATGAATAGAGAAAATATTGAAAAACTAATTCAAAATATTAAAAAACTATAGCATATTTTTGAGCCCCCCCCAAAAACTAATAAAAATCAGACAAAACGCTGTGAAAAAAATTCCTAAAGTGTAATAATATTAAATGAAAACTGAAAATATAAAAATGATTAAATTATTAAGAAAAATAAACTTAGAGCATATTTAAAAAACAAAAACTAAAAAAAATGAGAGGAAAAAAAACCCCACTAAAAATGCTAAAACTCAATTCAAAATATTAGTAAAACTATATGCATATTTAAAAAAAAACTTCAATCGATCAGTGAGTGAACGAGTCATTATATTAGTTGAGTCTTTGAAGATTCGTCGTAAAGAACTGGATTAAATTGCTTTTTGAATCAGACATGTCTGACGTTCTTATATTATTGCTCTGTCTTAGCAATCAACAGGATCAAGCAATAGGAATGCATATCTAATGTCTGTATTATTTCACAGCATGCCGTTTTTCCCAATGCATTCAATCATAACTTTACTGTCGTCGTGCATGAATGCTGACATAAATGAATGCATAAATGCATAAATGCAACTATTGTTGTGTGTTTGCTGCAGGAACGACTCTGATGTGGTGACAAGAACGACCTGATTTTGTTTTCTTTCGTTTTTTTTTTCTTGGGGGGGGATCGCTCGGCATGGAGAGCTGGTGTGTGAGATGAGAAGGACGTTTTTCAGAGACGAGGCTGGAGCGTCCTTGCAAACAGGCCAAAGACAGCACATGGAGGAGAGGACACAAAGAGCTGGCAGGAGGAGCTCCAAAAATTCGTGCGTCATTAGACTCTGTGACATAGATCAGCAATCCAGCCAAAGAGCAGCTTTTCTTGAGCGACGCTTGTGTGTTTTTGTGCAAACAGATTCCGAGCTGAGCTGGAGGAAGCCAAACTGAAGACTAAAGAGGACGATGATGTAAGCCAGAATTACAAATCTGTCTGGACGCAGTGTGAATTAGGATTAGATTTCAGATGTATAAGATTGGGATTCAATAATAATATTAATAAATCAAGCTTTAGTATTTGCTTATCAGCCTGAAACTGCTCTCCTGTCGCTGAGATATGAGTCGATCATAATAATAATAATAATTCACAATAATAATTCATAAACATATGTCTATATATACAGATATATATGATATTACTCATTGACTAATGCAACTGCACTGTAAAATATTTCATAAAGTAAAGTAAAAAAAAAAGGTATTACAGTCGTAAAATTACAGTACGTATGATTTAATCTCTTCACTTTCAAGCTTTTATTTTGGCAGAAAACTTCAGTCAGATGTTTAAGTCTCTGTGAGCACAGGTTCACAAGCGCTTTTTACTAATCCAGTCAAATGCTGTAACAAATGATGGAAATTATGCAAATGTGAAAATAAAGCCGTGAGTTTCGCGCGACGCCATGCGATGAACTCGCAGACACATGCAGGAGATGCTGTACGCGATTATGGAAACAGTATTAGGCATGCTATTCAAACGAGTCAGGTTTTACTGCTGCCCGCTGCAACAATAACGCGCCGTCGGCTTCCCCAGAGCCGTAGTGGCGTGTCCCGACGGCCCCAACGCACAAGCGTTTCACGGCGGCGGGAGATGGCCGGTCCTGATGAGAGGCCGGATCACCCAGTATAAAGAGAGGCGATGGAAGCATACAGGAGCAGACGTCAGCGCTGGACGGAGATGATAACGCACGTCAGCCACAGCAATCTCACACACCCACGTGCCTCAAACCATCACTGAGATTTGCATACGGCCGGGCGATTAAACCGTCTCCCGATGATCTGTACAGTGCGCATCTATACAGCTGCCGTTCTGCTGACGCCTCCGTCTCATAGGAAGAGTCACTGTGCCAAAAAGCTAAACGGCACCAAAAAATAAAAAGAATTCTCCACATACACGGGGGGGGGGGGAGCGGATCTGACCCCTAAACGCCAGTTTGTCACAAACAGCCGTTTCTGTCCACTTTCAAGCACGTGAGTCACATTTTACCTGCAGAGCTGACAAGGCGCCTTGTTGTTTTTGAACAGAAGCGATAAAGCCATTGAGCGAATCAGCGCACCGTATCAGGTCAGGCTGACAAGGCCTCACATTTTTTTTTCTCACTCTGAAAGATTTTTCTTTTTTTTGTTTTGTTTTTGTGCTCGCTGAGAGGGCGTCTCGTCAAAGTGACCACATGTGCTCGAGGATCATTTCGACGACTGCTGACGCCTGTGTATCTTCTTCAGGCGCGCCCCCTTTATTTTGGCGCCTCGCACAGCCAGGCTTTACAATAGGCGGGAAACGCTGCGTAGTGTAATCAATATCCATACGTCATGATCACCCCAAACCCCCCCCCCCCCCCCAACACCCCAAAAAACCCCCCCAACAACAACAACAACGTTTGTCAGGCGTCTACATTGTCATCTGAGGAGATTACAAAGATTAAACTAGTGTTTTTTAAATTCTAAACATGAAATGTGGAGTTATCTGCCTTTTTTTTTTTTTGCTATAAAACAAATAAGGTTAATCCTATGTTTCACAAAAACATACTTTCTAATTAACTATTAATTTTGCATAAATGTACGCGATTTGCTTTAATTATTATTACTTAATCAAAACACGCCAACATGCCAAGTTCTTGATTGCATTAGTACTTGGATATGCTTGCACAATTTAAAATGAACGGGTTGATTTCTGAAAAAAAAATAATTCTAGCTTTATCTGGTTTTTTTGCAAATGAACTCTTAAGAGTACTGTACACCAGCCAATACATATCACAAGCAAATGGTACGCAGGTCTGGAGCACTTAAGTATTCACAATCACAAAGCTACATTATTGCATTAGTACCTGTTAAAGCCTTGGCCCGGTAACCATTCATTGACATGTCTTTTTCTTGAGCCTTGATTCCACACCAATCTCACACATGCTCCCAACCATCAAGTGGGCGATTAAAGACGTCGCTCATCGATCTGCTACGGCCGGACCGCCATTCTATCAGCTTGCCAGTTCTGCCCCCTCCGTCTCAATATGAGAGTTCATTGCAAAAGACGATAATCAGGCCACTTTTAAAAAACTTAACTCGACGATAGCCTTGAAAGTTGCGAAAAAAAACTACTTTCTGACTAAAACGTTGTTTAGGGTTCAGACACCTGAAGCACGAGTCCCTAGCGGGCGCACGCTAAAAAGCGCCATTCAGCAGCATTGGAGAGCAGCTCGAGCAGTCCTGATGGATGGAGAGAAACCAGTATAAAGAGAAGCTGATGGAGCTGCAGGAGGCCGTCAGGTGGACGGAGATGATACGGTCAGCCACAGCAATCTCACACATGCTCAAACCATCACGAGATTTGATCGTATTTTTTCGTCTCCTGCGGCGATTAAAACGCTACTCCATTTTGATCTGCTTACGGCTCCGCGCATTCTATCCAGCCTGACAGTTCTGGCCCCTCAGTCCTCCATATGAAGAGGTCATTTTCAAAAACGATAATCCCGGGCCTTAAAACCACCTTATCTCGCGAGGCCTAGAGACTGTGGACAAACGACACTTTTCTGACAAAACGGTTTAGCGGTTCATGACACCTGATTAGCTGAGGCGCACGCTAAAAGACTGTCAACAGCGACTTGGATTACAGGACGGATGTGATCTTTCGCCCGATCATGATAGCCTAATACTGCCACAATGAGGTAGTACATATAAACACAGTTGGTTATGTAAAAGTTGATGATAAAACAGATGAAGTGTAGGTCTTAAGTGTCAGCAGTATCTCATAGTCACTAAACATGCGCCGCTTGTCATTTAAAGAACATGTCATCCCAAATTCTAAATCCTTCACTATTACTCACTCTTATGCTTGCTAACCACACCGTATTAATCTTCCTGTGCCTAAACCACAAGAAGATCTTTTGAAGACGTAAGGGGAAGCAAACAGTTCCGCCTGCAGTAACCAGGACTTTTAGACCTAGTAGCGAAAAAAAATACCATGCGAAGTCACTAGCGGGCACCAGAAACGTTTAGTTTCCCACATTCTTCAAAATATCTTCTTGTGTTCATCAGAAGAAAGAAATTCATTCAGGTTTAAAACAGCTTGAAAGAAGTGAGTGGAGAGGACAGAACAGAATTAAATTTTTTGGTAGACTGGGCGGTGGAACTGTCTCACTTAATGTTAATAAAACAACCGAAAACATGAGAGCCACAATCACTCAGCTCTATGACTGACCTTTTAAAGCAACTTTAATACAGTTGCTTTAATAAGAATCAATGCATGTGTATAGTGTTTTATTTTTATATTTATTCATTCAGTTTCTTGAATGCTACTGCTAAGTACACCTACTGTATCTGAAAAATGAAGCATTGTTTGTTTTATGTGTATTTGTGTAAGTATCTTTGTTCTTAATTTTTATTTACCTTCGCCCACTTTGACCTAAATATCTGCCATTCTTTTTTAATTTTCTATTTTGTTACCTTGTAAGGCTTTGTTTTTAAAATAGGGAAATTAGTTTGGGTGTGCTGCTCAGAAAACGTGCAAAATAGTCAAACCAACGTGACAGAGAATCGTGATTAAACTTGTGATTTTCCTGAAAAAAAATTGTGTTTTGTTCAATGCAGAGCGTCGAGAGAGAAACCAGCCCTGACTGAGAAGAAAAAGTCCAGTGTCTGGCAGTTGTAAGCAAACTTTCTTCGTTCTCCTCAAAGTTGGTGTTACATTGCTTTGTGTGGTTTGGCGTTGAAACGATGTTTCCCCCTCTCATTTTATGTCCCCCTTTTATTTGTTTACCTTCTAGGATGTAGGTACATCTTAGAAATCCTAGTAAATCTTGCACGTGGTTTGATCCTCGAATCCAAAAATGTGTTCTTGGGCATGGGAATGCTGTTTCTTTAAAACTTTAACAGCGAATTTCCTCCCCCCACAAAAGCATAACAGGAGTTTATGCTACATTAAACTTTACTAATGCTCAAGCGTTCATTACACGCATTTTAAAGGATTTAGCACGTCAGTGTCAGAAAGCAGCCTGCGGGGGGCTTGTTTTGTTGGTTTGAAATGCCACTCACTGGTCATGCCGGTCTACTCTGGGTTTTGCTTTTGGGGGAATTTAAGGTTTTGCATCTATTTTAAACCCATGCGTTCTCCTCTTGTGTTCTCCTGTGTTGTCTGTAACCCTCTTCATGTCATCCTGTGTGTTTGCAGAAGGTGTGTTGGGTCAGGGGACACAGACAGATCATCAGACGTTTGTTTAGATTCAGATCTTTGAATGTTTTCTGGAAAGATTTGCATGGTGTGGTGTTTGATAAAGTGCAAAATTAGAAGAGCTTTCTCAGAGTTTCAGGTCACATTTGTGACCCTGGACCACAAAACCAGTCTTAAGTGTCAATATTTTGAAATTGAGATTTATGCATCAATATATAAGAATAATAATCTCTCCATTGATGTGTGGTTTAGCTGAGAGTGGACAATATTGGCCCTGAGATTACAACTATATTGAACAATCTGGAATTGAGGCGTGCAAAACAATTAAAGATTGAGGAAAACATCCTTTAAAGTAACCCCCCCCACAAACCTTGTTTCAAATGCAAGTTTTAGCAATGCCTATTACTAACAAAAATTAAGTGATTTGAGGATATTATGGTAGCGAAATCGTACAACTATTTCATGACGAACATGATTTACGTAATAGTCCTAATGATTTTTGCATAAGCCAGAACAGAAATGTATAATTGTGACCCATACAATGTATTGTTGGCTATTGCTACAAATATCCCCCAGCAAAATATTAGATCATAGTATTAATATTCCTTATTTATTCGTATTAATGAAATTTAGATTTTTTCTGAACAACTGTATATGTCACTACTTCAAAAAGTGTCAGCCCGGGTTGTAAGAAAAGTTTTGTTTAAGTGTTTGAAGCAAGATCTCACAAGTGGATGCATAGTATTTGATGAAAATACAGTAAAAGCTAAAAATAGTAAATTGTGCATATTATAGAATGCTAAACAGCTGTTTTCTGTGCTCGAATATATGCTTAAGCGGCACTATGCTAATTTCTGTGATGACGAAAGCTGATATTTTCAGCATATATCCTCAGTCATCTCGTGATCACATGTCATCTTCAGGAAATCAGTATAAATAGCCTGCGTATTAGAAACATTTATATGATTCTTATCAGGTGTGACATAGTTGTGTCTGCACAATATTCTTTATCTCGTTTTTTCAGGATCACAGCTCCCTATGAACAGAAAGTTTTAAAAAACAGCATTTACTTGAAATAGAAATCTTTGCAACGCTTTCTTATAAATACTTCCTGTCAATTCTCTGCATCAATGTAATGCATACCCTGATGAATGAGAAATATACATTTTTTTTTTTTTCCCAAAAGCTCTGGAACTAGTAGAGGCGTAATATAAGTGGTGGTTGGGGGAGAAATAGAAGTGAAGGCGTCTTGTTCAGACATGTGCCTGTCTGGGTTAGCATATTCGACGGTTGGTTTGTCACAGAGCTGTTCGTGAATGAATGAGGGCTTGCCACCCTATGTTAGGCGAGTTGTTGTGTTTTGGTTGGGTTCCGTGACCCACAACGCCCATAACGAGTTAACTTGACCTTAACTGCTAGCCCTTGTCGGCCATACCTGAGTCTCTAGCTGGTTGTCTCTCTCCCCACGTCCTGCAGTTCAGCAGGCCTCTCAGTCTTCGTCCCATGCACCACAGACCCAAAACCAGAGCTGCCAGCGGTAACTGAAGTACAACGACCCAGCTCACACATCAGACCCTCGGTGAAGAGAGCGGCAGCACGCCCTACGCCCTCAGCTGCTCTAGTGACAAATCCAGAGACTTTGTTCCCCTTTTTTTTTTTTGTTTTTTTCGATTTTTTTTTTTCTTTCCTCCATCCATCAATGAGCGCAGTTAGTGAGGGCTTGTCCATTCGATGCCCTACCTCGTGATGTCCGTATTTTCCGATCTAAGTGGAGTTGGTGGTTGTTTTTGTGAGGAGGAGTGTGTGTGTGGGTCCTGTGGTGTGTCGAGGAGAGAGACGAGAGTGGGCTAGTGTGTGATTCGCTAGAGTGTGTGTGTGTGTGTGTGTGTGTGCGTGTATTGTGTGTGAGTGTGAGAGAGAGAAGGCTGTGAGTGTGTTGTGCCGTTGTGTGTTGGGTGTGTGGTGTGGGGTGTGTGATTGTTGGGGGTGAGAGCAGTGTGTGTGTGTGTGTGTGACACTGTGAGTGTGTGGTGTGTGTGTGTGTGTGGGTGTGTGTGAGAGGGAGTGAGTGTGTGTGCGTCGTGTGTGTGTGTGATGTGTGTGGGTGATAGTTTGTGTTGTTGTGGTGGTGCGAGTGTGGTGTGTGTGTGAGTGTGTGCGGTGTGCGTGGGCGATGTGAGACGTGCGTGCGCTGCGGGGGCGTGTATGTGTGTGTGGTGGTGTGTGCTGATCGGTGCGAAGTGGTGTGCGAAAAAGAGAAAAAACACTGCTTTGCGTCTTAGCCTGGGTCCAAAATTAAAACTTGACAAGCATCAGAGGTGTTCTTTTGCATGCGAGCAGCTCATCAATTCAATGTTCTCAGAGTCGGTTTGCCGTTCCTCACAAACTCCATCTCTGCAAAACCGCATCGTTTGTATTCTTTATGATGTCGATTTATTTTAAATAATAATACCAGCATTAATAAAGTATTTTTTCTTTTTATAATAACTATTATTTAATTTAAAATCGTCTTCTGAAGGGGGGGAGAAAGGATTCCGTCTCTTTGTCTTCAGTGACGATAATGTGTGTGTGTGTGTGTGTGTGACACGGGCGAGGGGGGAAGGTAGTGTCTCGTTAGAGGAGCAGGAAGAGGAGCTCAGTACAGGCAGGTGAAGGCTCATGTGCAGCAAGAGGACAGCCGCATGCAGGCATACGGATGGAGTTTACCTCCAAAATACAAGGTAACGTCTCTGACGCTGTGTAACAGAGAAAGCAAAGATCACAATGAAAAGTTGCCTATTAATATACACTACCGGTCAAAAGTTTGGGATCTAGGACGACTTGTAAATGTTTTAAGAAGGTCTCTCGCGCATCAAGGATGATTATTGATGCAAAAAACGAAAAACGGGAATCTTGCAAAATGTATTACATTATAAAAGAATGGTTTCATTTTAAATCCTTTAAAATGAATTTATTTATGTGGCAAGCTGTCTTTCATGATCTTTTACTCAGCAGAAAGGTCACATGATCTGCAGAAATGCAGTATAATATGCTGATTTTTATTAGAATTATCAATGTTGTGCTGCACAATGTTGTTTGGAAACGGAGATAGTTTTTCAGATTCTTCGATGAATAAAAAAGTAAAAAGAACAGATGTATTCAAAATAGAAATCTTCTAACAAATAAACTTTGCTACTCACTTCTGATCAACTGACCACATACGCGCTTAATAAAAGTTTTAATTTCTTTAAAAACAAGAAAGAATAAAAATGTACTGACCCAAACTTTTGAACTGTAGTGTATATTGTTCGGAAAAGATTTCTATTTCAAATGTTCTTTTGAACTTGTATTCATCAAAGAATCCTGAAAAGTATCACAGTTTCCAAAAAAAATATGAAGCAGCGCAACATTTTAAAGCAGCATATTATACTGATTTCTGAAGATCATGTGACACTGAAGACTGGAGTAATGATGCTGAAAATACAGCTGCGCATCACAGAAATACATTACAGTTTAATGTATATTAAAATGCATGAAAAAATCCTAATAATATTTCACAACATTAAATTTGTTCCTGTATTCTGATCAAATAAATGCAGCCTTGAGCAGAAGAGACTCATGTAAAAAACATTAAAAATCGTTCTGATCCCTAACTTTTGACCGGTAGTGTATACATTAAAAGTGTGTTATACCGCGGGTTCTAAAAAAGAACAAAAAAGTATTTTGTTAAAGCCGCCTTGTTCTGTTTTCAAAGGTTGCAAATGGTGGACAAGCAGATAGTAAAATAAGAAATCTGCCAGTGCCCGTCTACCTGCGACCGTTAGACGAGAAAGATGCTTCCATGAAGGTGAGACTGCTCTCTGATCGAGTCTTGAGCTCCGTCAGTGTCGTGGTTTGACGTGTGTGTGTGTGTGTAGCTGTGGTGCGCTGCAGGAGTCGATCTGTCTGGTGGAAAGACACGAGACGGAGGCTCCATCGTGGGAGCGAGTGTGTTTTATAAAGATGTGTCTGGAGGAGAGAGCGGCCTCAGGAAGAAGAGAGGATCTCGGAGCAGTCTGGAGCGACTGGAGCAGGAACTCAAGGTCAGGAGCCCCAAAATATCACATGCATCTCGTGAAGAAGGACTTGGTTTTCTGCAGGCAACACCATTGGCTTTTCATGCAGTTGTGGAAAGCAAACATCTAAAATACACTTCAGCTTTCAATTACAATCTTTTCTGCACTTCAACAACACTTATATACAGACTTTACAGATTAATTTCTATCTGTATTCTGAAGGCTTTTACACCGGTGTTTGTTCATGCATCATCATTCACACTGAGTGATAGAATATTTTATTCCTAAAAACATGGCGAAAATTTATATTTTCTGTCTTTTGACAGTATTTTCTGATTTATGGAGTGATAAAAAAAGAGATATCCAGACTCGTCTGTAAAAACATTTCAAAAAAATTCTAATCCATATTTCAAATTCAAAAATTAACGTAGTATTTTTATTTATCCAGGGTTCAGATTCGGGTTATGGAATTATATATGAAATTAATGAATGAAAGAACATGCAAATGAAGATATTATATGCATCTTTTTTTGTATTTGGAAATAAAAATATGACAAAAAAAAAAACAATATAATATATATATATAAGTTAATTGTACCTATTTGCAATAAGTATGACATTTCAGAACTTGTCATATAAAAACAATTGTATTAATGTAAAAAATAGCAGGAATGTGCATGTTTAGATTGCTTGCGGAAATGTGATGTGCAAAAGTTGCCTGTACAAAAAAAAAAAAACTCTAATATGCAAAATGTGAAATGAAAATGTCCGAACAGAAATAATTTAAATTAAAATATTATAAATATATAAAAATATAATTAAAATATGCAGGTTTTTGTAATGTCAGATTCTGTTCTGGAAATGTAAATACAAATAAAAAAATACAAGGAATTGTAATATGTAGCTGTTTTTTTTGTATGAAGAAGTAATAAAAATAATTAATAAAAAATTATTATTTCAAACATGCCATTTCAGAAACCGGTAATAAAAGATTGTCTCAATGTACTGTGATACTAAGCTGGAATATGTTGATATTGTGACGTTAATTTTTTTTTATCATATTCAGCTGTGGTGTCTTAAAAGCTTTAATGTGGTGGCGGTGTGTGCAGTGTGTCGTGTGTGTGTCTGAGTGCATCTGTGTGTGTGTGTCTGTGAGTGCGTCTGTGCGTGTGGGTGTGTGTGGGGTGAATGCCCTCGCCTGGTGTGAAGTCGTGCATTGTGAGTGTGTATGTGTGAGCGTAATGTTGTGAGTGTGAGGTGTGTTGTGGTGGGTGTGTGGTGTGTGTGTGACCTGTGTGTGCAGTCTGTGCATCGGTGATGTGTCGTGTTGTGTGCGTCTGTGTGTGTGTGCCCTCGTGTGTGTGTCTGTGCGTGAGTTCATGTGTGTGTGTGTGGTTGTGGTGATGGCGTGACGTCGCGTGTGTGGTGTGGTGTGTCTCGTGCGGGTCTGTGTGGTGTGTGCTCCGTGTGTGGTGTGTCGGGTTGCCGTGTATGTGCGTGCGGCCGCTGTGCGCATGTAGTTGTGTGTGTGCGTGCGTTCCTGAGCGTCCGCGTGCGTTCTGTGGTGTCTCGTATGTGTCTTGCGTGCGTATGTGGGGTGTGTGTGTGTTGTGGTCTGTGAGTGGCATTGTGGTGTGTGGTGTGTGGCTGGGTGCTTGTGGGTTGTCTGTTGCGGTTTGCGGTGCTGTGCGTGCGTGTGTCTGTGCGTGTGTGTGAGCGTGCGTCTGTGTCTGTGTCTGTGTATGTGTGTGTGCAGGAGCAGCAGAAGGAGCTGCAGCACCAGGATGATCTCTCCAGTCTGGTGTGGATCTGCACCACCACACACACCTCCTCTAATGTCATCGTCATCGACGCTAACCAGCCCGGAAACATCCTGGAGAGCTTCTTCATCTGTAGCTCTCACGTGCTGTGCATCGCCAGCGTTCCCGGTCAGACGACACACTGAGGCCTTATTCATCATCTCCTCCAGCGCTTTCGGTTTGACGGGTTCTGTGTGTGTTTGTGTCAGGCGCTCGTGAAACAGACTATCCCTCCGGAGAGGAGCTGAGTGCAGACGCTGAGGCCGAAGGAGCTTCTGAAGTCAGCTCCACAGGCTCTGACGGAGGTCTGGATGGCATCACTGTCATGGGCTGCTCTGCAGAAGGACTCGTGGCCATCCCTCAAACCGTCTGCACCAACTCCATAGAGTCCTCAGACACTGGTAACACTAACAGACACAGCACTGCAGAAGATAGCATCAAGTCACGCGTTTGATTTTAAAGTCTGGTCCACTTTACTCCATTTTTCATTCAACACAAACAAGAATAAAGTCTTATGAACTCCCTGGAAATAATGCACCAAATCGAACCTTCTGTAAAGAAACGATGACTCGTGGTTAAAGGGAGGCATTTTACCTTTTTAAAGTCAACATGAAAACTAAATCTACCCTGTTTACTTCCTTAATACACATTCATGGTCTTATTATGAACAATTAATGGTATCACTTTAGTTTAGGGACCAATTCTCACTAGTGGACTAGTTGCTTATTAGCATGCATATTAATACTTTTAAAGCACATATGTGACCCTGGACCACAAAACCAGTTTTAAGTGTCAATTTTAGGAAATTGAGATTTATGCATCATCTGAAAACTGAATAAATAAATAAAATCTGAGGGTGCAAAAAAATCTAAATATTGAGAAAATCATCTTTAAAGTTGTTCAAATGAAGTTCTTAGCAATGCATATTACTGAACAAAAAAATTAGTTTTGATATATTTATGGTAGGAGATTTACAAAATATCTTCATGGAACACGAACTTTACTGAATATCCTAATGATTTTTGGCATAAAAGAGAAATGTATAATTGTGACCCATACAATGTATTGTTGGCTATTGCTACAAATATCCCCCAGCGACTTAACACTGCTTTTGTGCTGCAGGGTCACATATTAATGTCTTATTCTGCATGACCATATTTTAGATCCCTTAATCCTAACCAATACCTAAACTTAACAACTACCTTACTAACTATTAATAAGCAGTAATTATGAGTTTATTGAGGTAAAAGTCATAGTGAGAATAAAGTGTGACCCAATTAATTTATGCTTGTTACTACAAATAAATGAAATAAAATGTCTTTGTAATTTTTCATCAGCAGTATGTGACCAATAGATTAGAAAAATTAGCCAAACATCTCTTTTGCAGAGTTTATTTCTGGCTGCTGCTACACAAAAACAGTGTATGAAAAATTGGAAACTCTCTTCCAAATGTTTCATGAATCCAAATTCTTCAGTAGAGGAAAAAAGATAACATAAAATATTAAATCAAACCTTACAAAATACATTAAAAATAAGTAACAACTAGTGTTAATTTTGGCAGCTATTTTTTATTTAGTCTTAGTCCTGTGTCAAATATAACTTTTAGTTTTTGTCATATTTAGTCAACTTGTCCTGTTTTAGATTTACTCAAGTTTTAGTCGACTTAATGTCTGAGCATTTTATTCTAGTATTAGTCAGTGGAAACTTACACATTGATTTTTGTCTTATTTTTGTCTTGCTGTATAATGGTTAAAATGATAAAAAAGTATATTGTTGACTCAAGTTTAATTGCAATGGTTGTTGTCATTTGGGAAATTAATTTTTACATTTCATCAGAAGTTGCTCTTTCACCAATAAGCACAAATCAATAGAATATCGAGCATGAAAATCAAGAATATTTGAGCTCTTGATATCTGGCAACCGCAAACATGAACGCTCGCGTAATAGAGTCTTGTTCAGCAGTCTGAAATGTTTTGGATCCACTTTTTTCAACAAAAATAAAAAGGTTTTGGTAAAGTTTTTGCCACATTTGAAAAGAAACAACACACTTTTCAAAAAGAAACAATCATAAAGAAACACTTTGGATTGTAGCACTTCACAAAAACGAATTATTAAACTAAAAAAAAAAAGAGCATTTTTACAAAAAAAAGTCATATTTACGACAAAAATAAATGCAGAACAGTGCAAAATGTTAATAAATGTTCCGTCTCTAAAACAACTTGGCTTTGCAAGTCAATTCAGATCCAGTCGATAAATATATTTTTTATATATTGTTATTTTTTCTTGTTTGAATTTCCTGCTTCACTTGATCAGATTACAACAGAGTTCATATAAATTGAGTTGCAAACTGCATTTCATGTTGACCTTTGCGTCTCCATATTAAACCTTGTGTTACCTCACATAAGTTTGAGACTTAAAAGATTATTAATATTCATAAGATTCATAAGAAACTTTAACTCAACTGAGCTGAATATTGACACCTTTGTCTTCTTTACATCTTTGATGAATTGTACATCATTAGCACCGTTAATTTAGCAGTCGTTATTAGTGTGACGCTGCAGGCAGACGTTCTGTATTGTGTAAAGCAGCTGTGAAGTCTCTCTGCAGACGAGGTAGCAGCAGCAGAAGAAGCTCTGGAGGCCACGGAGAGCCACAGCAACACGCCTGCGGATGAGAGTCGGCCCGGGATCTACACCGAACACGTGTTCACCGACACGCCATCCAGCTACACGCAGAGGTGTGTGCCGCTTAGGGTTGCAGAGGGGTGGAACATTTCCGGAAACTTTCCAAAAATCCCTGGAATATTCCCAAAAATCTGGGAAAGTTTCCAAAAAATTTCTGGAATGTTTCCGAAATTACCTGAAATTTTCCACCTTTTTGCAACCCTAGTGCCACTCAGAGTTCATTATGTCAGCCGCTTTAAATTAGTCTTAGTCTTAGTCCTGGAGTCAAATGTGACCCTGGAGCACAAAACCAGTCATAAGGGTCAATTTTTTAAAATCTGAAAGCTGAATAAATAAGCTTTCTATTGATGTATGGTTTGTTAGGATAGAACAATATTTGGCTGAGATACAACTATTTGAAAATCGGGAATCTGAGGGTGAAAAAAAAAAAATCAAAATATTGAGAAAAGTTGAAATTGAAATCAAAAGTTTTCCAAAACACCTGGCAGAAAATGTGTCCCTTTAACAGAGAAGCTCTGATTTGCGGATTTGAACTCTTGATATCTGGCAACCGCACACATGAAAGCTCACGTAGTAGAGTCATGTACAACAGTCTGCAATAATATTTTGTCTCCTTTTTTTTTTCAACAAAATTAAAAGAAATTTTGGTATACAGTGGGTACGGAAAGTATTCAAACACCCTTAAATTTTTCACTTTTTGTTATATTGCAACCATTTGCTAAAATAATTAAGTAATTTTTTTCCCTCATTAATGTACATATAGCACCCCATATTGACAGAAAAACAACGAATTGTTGACATTTTTGCAGATTTTATTAAAAAAGAAAAACTGAAATAAATATCACATGGTCCTAAGTATTCAAACCCTTTGCTGTGACACGCAGACCGATTTAACTCAGGTGCTGTCATTTCTTCTGATCATCCTTGAGATGGTTCTTCACCTTCATTTGAGTCCAGCTGTGTTTGATTATACTGATTGGACTTGATAGGAAAGCCACACACCTGTCTATATAAAACCTTACAGCTCACAGTGCATGTCAGACAGCAAATGAGAATCATGAGGTCAAAGGAACTGCATGAAGAGCTCAGAGACAGAATTGTTGGCAAGGCACAGATCTGGCCAAGGTTACAAAAAATTTCTGCTGCACTTAAGGTTCTCTAAGAGCACAGTGGCCTCCATAATCATTAAACGGAAGACGTTTGGGACGACCAGAACCATTCCTACAGCTGGCCGTCCGGCCAAACTGAGCTAGCGGGGGAGAAGAGCCTTGGTGAGAGAGGTCAAGAAAAACCCAAAGATCACTGTGGCTAAGCTCCAGACATGCAGTCGGGAGATGGGAGAAAGTTATAGAACGTCAACCATCACTGCAGCCCCCCTCCAGTCGGGGCTTTATGGCAGAGTGGCCCCGACGGAAGCCTCTCCTCAGTCAAGACACATGAAAGCCCGCATGGAGGACTCCAGGATGGTGAGAAATAAGATTCTTTGGTCTGATGAGAACTTTTTGGCCTTGATTCTAAGCGGTATGTGTGGAAAAAAACCAGGCACTGCTCATCACCTGTCCAATAAAGTCCCAACAGTGAAGCATGGTGGTGACAGCATCATGCTGTGTTGGTGTATTTCAGCTGCAGGGACAGGACGACTGGTTGCAATAAAGGGAAAGATGAATGCGGCCAAGTACAGGATATCCTGGACGAAAACCTTCCAGAGTGCTCAGGACCTCAGACTGGGCCGAAGGTTTACCTACCAACAAGACAACGACCCTAAGCACACAGCTAAAATAACAAAAGAGTGGCTTCACAACAACTCTGTGACTGTTCTTGCATGGCCAGCCAGAGCCCTGACTTAAACCCAATTTGAGCATCTCTGGAGAGACCTAAAATGTCTGTCCACCAACGTTTACCATCAACCTGACAGAACTGGAGAGGATCTGCAAGGAGGAATGGCAGAGGATCCCAAATCCAGGTGTGAAAAACTTGTATCTTTCCCAAAAAGACTCATGGCTGGATTAGATCAAAAGGGTGCTTCTACTAAATATTGAGCAAAGGGTCTGAATACCTAGGACCATGTGATATTTCAGTTTCTTTTTAATAAATCTGCCAAAATGTCAACAATTCTGTGTTTTTCCTGTCAATATGGGGTGCTGTGTGTACATAATGAGGAAAAAAAATTAACTTAAAAAATTTTAGCAAATGGCTGCAATATAACAAAGAGTGAAAAATTTAAGGGGGTCTGAATACTTTCCGTACCCACTGTAGCTTTTATTTTTTACAATACATTGTAGCTCGTCTTTCTCGTCAACGGTTACTGCAGTCGATTAGTCAAGTTATTGTTTATGAGCTGATTGTGGTATGGTCACGTCTCAGTTGGAGGGTCCGATGTTGTTGAAGTGTGGGTGAACGTCTGCTATGTAGGGAGTGTGATCTGGTGAAGGACGGCGTCAGCTCGATGCCCGAGGAGCAGGATCTCGTGAGAGATGAAGCCTGCAAGATGAGCAGCGTTCTGCCTACAGTGTGGCTCGGGGCTCAGAACGGCTGGTGAGCGTCAAACCCTTGCAAGAGTGGAAAATAAACAGGGTTCACACTATGTACGGCTGCATGATTAATCGAAATAAAACCGCAGTTACAGTATAGGTTAGTGCACAAGGGCTGCCACTGAAATAAATAAATGCGCTGCGTGTTTCAGAGTGAAGCTCAAGACTTTGCTCAGCAGTGTTTTTAGTGTCTCGGAGCAGCACGGTTCACACAAACTCATCTCTGCTTGAGCTTATCAGGAAAAGAGAAGCTTTAAGGGCTTTTAAGAGCTTTATATTCCTGTGGTTTTGCATGGAAATAAAAAAATGAAAAACAATATATACACTAAATATTAGTATTGTAAATTGACAGTTGTAAGTGAAAGGAAAATGATATTATAGTATTCTTTTTCTTTTTTATTTTGCAGTGAAATATTTTCATAGTACTATTTTTTGTTTTTATCAGGTTTACGTTGATTAGTAATATAATTATTATTATAATTTTCTAGTCTTTTTATTTACAGTGAAATATTTAATGTAATAGTTCTTTAGGTTTTACAATGTTACTTTGAGTTAGTAATATATTAGATACTTTAAGGTATTATGCTATTTTCGTTTGTATATATTTTTTATCTGTTCTTATTATATTTTATATATAGTATAGACAACAATAATAACGACGACACAACATCAACAATAATAATATTATACTATGTTATTATAATTTTATAGACATATTGATATATAATCACAACATTTTTGCAAAATTGTGTAGCCCGTCAAACAATCACAGCTAACCTGGACTTTTTAAAACACATTTTAAATTAATTATTTGTTTAAATTTAATGAAGTCCTATTTCCTAACAGTCATGGAAAATCTGTAAATTATCAGGAAATTGGTGGAAAAAGTCATGAAAATTAATAACATCTTGGGCTGTGACCATCATAGACCAAAAAAAATTATAACATTTTTTTTTAAAGATATCTTATTAAATATGCATGTTCTACTTTTAATTCCATTTAATCGGCTAGACGTGGTTCCTAGGTAAAACTTCCTCTCAAGTGATGTAGGTCAGTTCAACCGGCTCACACATCGGTCTGAAGGATTCATTAGTGTATCGATCGGAAGCTAAATGATTTTTAAAAACCTCATGAACATGGATTATTAAGAATGTAGATGTGTAGCGTTCACCATGCACTGACGCCGCTCTCTTGCAGTGTATACGTGCATTCATCGGTCGCGCAGCGGAGGAAGTGCCTTCACTCCATCAAGTTAAAGGATTCTGTTCTGGGGATTGTGTAAGGAAGCTCTCATCATCTGCATGCATTTATATAAACTGAAGCTCTTCCTTCAGCGGCAGCTGCTCATGACTCTTTCTCTTCTTCTGTAAAGTCATGTGAAAGGACGTGTTCTGGTAGCTTTGGCTGATGGCACGCTTGCAATCTTCCACAGAGCTGTTGGTAAGACCCTGCTCACGCTTTCAAAAAATGAATGCAGTATCTTAAAGACTACATATTTAATGCACGCCACACCATGCCAGATAAAAGCTCGTTTAATGATGGATATTTGTGTTATAGATGGCCAGTGGGATCTGACCAACTTCCACCTGTTAGATCTGGGCCGTCCGCACCACTCCATCCGCTGCAGACTGTAGTGCATGACCAGGTCTGGTGTGGATACAGGAACAAGATATTTGTGGTGCAACCCAAGCATGAAGATCGAGGTATGGCTTTTCTGTGACATTTTGGTGAGGTGATGTATCTCGAAGATACAATACCATTAAAAAAAAAAAATTTATCAAGGACGCAAAGTGACAGTAAAGACATTTATAAAGTTACAGAAGATTTCTGTTTCAAATAAATGCTGTTCTTTTGAACTTTCTGTTCATCTGTGAATCCTGAAAAATAAAATGTATCACAGTTTCCACAAAAATATCGTGCAGCATGACTGTTTTCAACATTGATGACAGTAATAAATGTTTCAGCATATTATACTGATTTCTGAAGATCATGTGACACTGAAGACTGGAGTATGATGCTGAAAATTCAGCTTTGATCCCAGAAATAAATTACAGTTTAAAACAGAGATTCCCATAAAAACACAGCTGTTTTAAATTATAATAATATTTCCAAGTTTTACTGTATTTTTCATCAAATAAATGCAGCCTTGGTGAGGCATAAGAGGCATTCAAAAACATTTTAAAAATCTGGCACACCCAAAAACTTGAAGCTAAGGTATATTTAATAAAAAAAATTAAATAAAAAAAAGCTATTTAATAATTATTTTTAGTTTCTCTATATGGACTCAATCTCCATTATTTACTAATACATTTAATATTAAAAGGTAATTTAAAAAAGTTCTAACTTTTTAACAGTAGTGTATGTTTATCATTATTATTGAAACATGTTTTTTATTATGATGCTGTACATTGGCACAGCTTAAATATTTGTAAATTGAATTTGAATTTTTTTTTTTTTTAATTATGTTATACATTTATTATTTAAATATTATGGGTGGCTTTTATCATATCGCTGCTGCTTCTGTTTTTTAAATCAGACGCTTGCTCATGACACACAATATTATTATGCATTATTTATTTAACACACATACTTATTTACATTTCAAATTTGCACATATCATACCTGTACATGTCTATATTATATATTATGTTTTTGCTATTTTGTACATTGTCTATTTGTATATTGGTATATTATTCTTTTTATTATCTGTGTCCTGTCACTGTCATACTGTTGCACTGTGGAGCTGCTGTCACTCAAACTAATTCCTCGTATGTGTAAACACATAGGGCTGGGAAAATAAATCGATGATCGATTATGAATTTTCCGAATGCATCGCGATTCTTTCTCGAGTAGGTTCTGAGCTTAGTTTTGAACAGCAGATGCTTTAGAAACAGCCGTACTCTGCTTGTTTCCAAATCCTTACACACACTTGAACCTAAAATAGTCATTCATAAAATTCGAAAAGGTTGAAGAGAAATTACAAGGGTGTTCACAATGGGCTGTTTACATTAATATGGTGTCATAAAAGCATTCTGAGGTGAAATTAACGTTACATGACTCGGCTGAACGCACAAGCGCTCTTCAGCACTCTTCTTCATGAGCATTTGAGTGTGCGGATAAAAACTAGATTAGAGCGCCATCTGCTGTTAAATGGTTCGTTCACCAAAAACTGAAAATTACCCCATGATTTACTCACCGTCAAGCCATCCTAGGTGTGTATGACATTCTTCTTTCAGACGAATCATGGCACTCAGCGGGTGTTGCATGCATCAGTCCAAAAGAAGTTAAATAAAAATCGCCCATCCATAAAAAAAAGTGTCTCACACGGCTCCGGGGGGTGAACAAAGGCCTCCTGTAGCGAATTGATGCATTTTTGTAAGAAAAATATCCATATTCAAAACTTAATAATCACTTTAATCTAGCTTGCGCAGCAGTTGTACACAGAAGCAGTTCCAGGAGCATGACGTATGAGTTCAGCGCTGCGCATGCGCGGTAAGAAGTGGATGCACGCGGAAGCCATAGCGGAGAGATCCAAAACAAACAAACGGTCACTTATTAGAAGCACAAAACGAGGATTTGTAAAGAAGAATGTCGGAGGATTTGGATATAAGCCAAGAGGAGACTGGTTTTTCTTTGCTAAAGTAAGGAAACTTTGCTTCCTTTGCTCCTGTTAACAAACGTTGGTTTTAACGAAGCTCACCGGCGCATGCGCAGAGTGAACCTGTACCTCATCCGCCCGGAGCGCTTCCGTGTACAACTGCTCTTGGGGGGGTTCGTTGGGGATGGCGCAAGCTACATTAAAGTGATTATTAAGTTTTGAATATGGATATTTTTCTTACAAAAAGCATCGATTCGCTACAGCAGGCCTTTGTTCACCCCCCAGAGCCGAGTGAGACACTTTTATTTTATGGATGGGCGATTTTTATTTAAATTATTTTGGACTGATGCATGAAACACCCGCTGAGTGCCATTAAACAGCTTGAAAGATCAAAGACAATTTTTAATATAACTTTGATTGGATTCGTCTGAAAGAAGAAAGTCATATACACCAGGATGAATTGAGGGTGAGTAATTTGTGGGCTAATTTAAATTTTTGGGTGAACTAACCCTTTCAAATCTAAGCTCAGAATCGATTCCAGAGGAATCGCGATGCATTCTGAAAATCCACGAATCGATTCTGCATCGATTTATCGTCCCAGCCCTAGTAAACATACCTGGCAATAAAACTCATTCTGATTTTGATTTAACGTGCCGTTCCCCGCCTGCCCAGAAATCTTCGATGCTCATCCGCGTAAGGAGAGTCAGGTGAGGCAGCTGGCGTGGGATGGAGATGGGATCTGGGTGTCGATTCGTCTGGACTCCACCCTCAGACTGTTCCACGCTCACACACACCAGCACCTGCAGGACATCGACATCGAGCCGTACGTCAGCAAGATGCTGGGTGAGCGCTGAGACTCGTTACTGAAGCACGGGAGAATCTGAGTGATGCTGACTGATGCTGTGTGTGTCACAGGCAGCGGTAAGCTGGGCTTCTCTTTCGTGCGGATCAGCGCTCTGATGGTCTCCTGCAGCCGTCTGTGGGTGGGAACCGGGAACGGCGTCATCATCTCCATCCCTCTCTCTGAGAGTGCGTCAGCGTGTGATTTCGATCACGGGATTGTGGGATGATATACACTACCGGTCAAAAGTTTGCGATCAGTAAGATTTTTAATGTTTTTTACAGGAGTCTCTTCTGCTTATCAAGGCTGCTTTTATTTGATCAAAAATACAGGAAGAAATGTAACATTGTGAAATATTATTATGATATAAAATAAAGTTTTTCTATTTTAATATACATTAAGATGTAATGTATTTCTGTGATGCGCAGCTGTATTTTCAGCATCATTACTCCAGTCTTCAGCGTCACATGATCTTCAGAAATCAGTATAATATGCTGATCTGCTGCTCAATATTTTTTGGAACTGTGATACTTTTTTTCAGGGTTCTTTGATGAATAAAAAGTTTAAAAGACGAGCATTTATTTAAAATAGAAATCTTTCCTAACAATAACACTACCGTTCAAAAGTTGGGGTCAGTACATTTTTATTATTTTTATTTTTAAAGAAATTAACACTTTAATTCAGAAAGGTTGCATTAAATTGATAAAAAGTGACAGCAAAGACATTTATAATGTAACAAAAGATTTATATTTTGAATAAATTATGTTCCTTTTAACTTTTTATTCATCAAAGAATCAGAAGAAAATTTGTGCAGCACAACAGTGATAATCTTCTATAATAAATCAGCATATTATACTGATTCCTGAAAGATCATGTGACACTGAAAATTGGAGTAATGATGCTGAAAATTCAGCGCTGCATCACAGAAATAACTTATATTTAAAGGATATTAAAATAGAAACCATTATTTTATATTGTAATAACATTTTGCAAGATTACGTTTTTTTCCGTAGTTTGTTTAAATTAACACAGCCTTGATGAGCAGAAGAGGCTTCTTTAGAAACATTACAAGTCTTACTGATCCCAAACTTTTGGTAGTGTACATGTAATGAGAGTAATGTCGTTTTTCGCTCCCACAACAGAAAGTAAAGACGCAGCGGCGGCGGGGTCCAATCGTCCAGGCGGTGCGATCCGCGTCTACGGTGATGAGAGCGGAGATAAAGTCACGGCGGGAACCTCTGTGCCCTTCTGCTCCATGGCTCACGCCCAGCTGTGCTTCCACGGACACAGAGACGCCGTCAAGTTCTTCGCCGCAGTCCCAGGTAGAGCAATGACCGCGAGTAGGGAACTATGAAGTACATTGTATTTTTTCCCCCATGTTCTGATTTAGTTTTCTGGATTCTATTTATTTTATTAAAGCAATAAGCCCCAAGAAGCCGTGATTTACAGTGAATTTATATCAGCTAAGGGGCATTGTTAGGCACGACACGAAGCGGGGCTTATTGCTTTATAAAACGGTTATATACGTAGTACGGCTTCACAAAATAAAGCAGAGCAAATAAAGTGTAATGATATTAATAAAAACAGTATTCTTCCACCAAACAATGTAGCTCCTCAGAAACAGTTGTGGTTGCAAACGTAAACAAAGGTGTGTGTTACTTTGTAGAGTCATTTACAACAGCTTCGAACGCGGCTCAGCCAATCAGAATCAAGCACCGGAACTCTCCGCTTTATAAATGATCTTTTAACAACTTTTCAAATATTTGTTCACAACATAGTTAAAAATAGTCAACACACATGTGGTACAAGCAGTCTAGTATAATAGAGATCAGAAGAGACATTTTTTGTCTTTTTGGACTATTTTAATTAAGAAACCAAAAAGCATGTCTAATTTCAAACCAAAATTTAACTTTTTAATTTTTTTATTTCCCATTTAATTTTTTCCATTTCAGATAAATGTTAGTAATCATAGAGCTTGTCTAATTAATTGAATTCATAAAGCTTTAACAGTTTAATCATTTATAAGAAATTTGACAAATTACACATGGGGATGAATAAATATACAAATAAATGAACATATAAATGAAAGAATAAAAAATACAATTAAAAATAATAATAAAATAAATAAAGTGAGAAAACAATACAAAATAAAAATTAATCGTATTTATTTTAGCAAGTCATTTATTTATTCATTTATTTATTTATGCAGGTTTGGTCCTCTATATTTTAGTGCCCTATAAACTCCATTTAATTATTATTATTAGTTTTGTTTTTGTTTTTCTCCAAATTTTGTCTTTTCTGTTTTAATTTTAGTAGTCTAAAAGCATATCTAATCAATTAAATTCATAAAGCTAAGTTTAACGATTTACATTTTCTACAATAATAGTGCCATGAGAAAATTATTTATTTATTATAATGGTTTAAATTGTCTTTTTTCTGGATTTATGATTTAATGCAAATTTATTATCCAAAACAATAGCAATCAAATATGTATCCCTGCAGCACAAAAGCAGTGTTAAGTCGCTGGGGGATATTTGTAGCAATAGCCAACAATACATTGTATGGATCACAATTATAGATTTTTCTTTTATGCTAAAAATAATTAGGATATTAAGTAAAGCTCATGTTCAATGAAGATATTTTGTAAAATTCCTACAGTAAATATATCAAAACTTAATATTTGATAAGTAATAGGCATTGCTAAGAACTTCATTTAGACAAATTTAAAGGTGATTTTCTCAATATTTAGATTTTTTTGCACCCTCAGATTCCAGATTTTCAAATATTGTCCTCTCCTAACAAAACCATACATCAATGGAAAGATTTCAGATGATGCATAACTCTCAATTTCCAAAACTTGACCCTTATGACTGGTTTTGTGCTCCAGGCTCACATATAAGCTTAAAACATGAACAATCTTTAAAATGTAAACCAATGCAAATTTACCCATTTTAAGTGCTGCACAGCAGAAGTTTACTGTCAGAACGAAAGCATGCCACTTCAGATGCAGCTTCTGTGCCAAAGATGGATTTAGTTAATAACAGACCCTTAGTGTCTTATTCTAATGGAATTTATCGATCAAATGTAACAATCTGACATAAAAGATGATGCATACATTTAATTAGAGACGGAAATGATCCAGAAATGTTATTTTTGTTTGTAAGACAAAGATGTTTCTACTGTAAATTTGAGAGCTGTGAGCACATGCCTGTATTAAAGGTCCGTGGTGGTGTTCCTGTGTTGCAGGGCAGGTGATTGCATCTGCGGGGTCAGGGGTCGAGGCGTCCGATTCGCCGGAGCTGGTGAAGTCTGTGCTGGTCATGAGCGGAGGAGAAGGTTACATTGACTTCAGGATGGGTGAGTGAGACGCGTCCCAGTGCCGCACTCCTGTCAGAAGCACCTGATTACTCACACGCCTCTCTTCCTATCACAGGAGATGAAGGAGGAGACACAGAAAACATCAACGAACCCACTCTCAACCTGCAGCCCCTGCTGGCCAAAGCTGAACGCAGTCACCTCATCGTGTGGCAGGTCATGACCGGCGAGGAGTGACGTCGCTCCAGACGCGCTTTGGACCTTTTTCAGGCGCTTCTGCTTTATTTAAGACGTTTCGAGCATTGGCTTATAGCATTTCTACCATGCAAATCACCAAAGAATGACGTATTCAGACTGTTAGTTTGCGCTTTCAGTATGAATTGTGCTTTTGCTCTTCATCTTTGGCAAGTGTTTCCTTCACGCAGATTGCAAATAATGGGCGGTCCGTATTTTTTGGGTGAAAGCACAACGGGATGATGCACAGTGCACTACATCTTAGCTAGGAAAGCTTTTGTGTTTGTTCGTAGGATGTTTTCACCAATAAGTGCTTTTTCAATTCTTAAATCATCCACTTTTTTCATATGAATGTCGCACGGTTACCAAAGGATAGAGAAATCATTTAATAGCTTCATTGATGGATTCTAGATCACTTTGTGTCTCGCAGATCCACGTTTTGCTCGTTCGCCTATTTTTTAACACTCTTGCAGTTTTTGCAGGAAAGTAGTGCGTAGAGACAAATGTGTATTTTTATGACTCTTTTGTACACGTCTTTTAGACTCTAATGTAGAGCATCTAGAGCTGCTTCGTGTGCAGGAGAGCAGAAACAACCTCCTGTCGCAAACTAAACTTTGCAGTATTTATTTCTATGAACGAGCCTTTGCAGTTCAGAATGTAACTTTGTACATTGAATATAAATAGATACAAAATACAGATATGTATATGAAATGTAGACTGCTTGGATTTGAGTTTTTTTGATAATGTAAATCAGGTTGATTGATTGATCGTGGGCGGATCAAAATAACGGACTACAGAAATGTAAAAAAATCACTGAGCTATGCACTATTTTTAAAGGACTGTGTGTGTGTGTTTGTTTAGATGAGTGTGTCATGCCAGCATTTTGTGGACCGGAAGAGTGCGCCGTCCCATAATCCTCCAGGTTTGGGCACATCTTGTCTGTAAGAACGGAGCGGACATCTCCCAGAATCCTCTGTTAGTCGTCCCTTCAGTATGTTCATCTCCTCTCGGCTCATCTTAGCCTTGTATTAATCTATTAAACTGACATTTTTGGGGAACATGCTGTGTTTTTGCTATTATTATTATTATTATTACAAGAGGATTTACAGATGCACTTGTTAAATGATAAAATGTACTTGTAAGTTTGTCTCTTTCTGAGAAGTAACCAAAAAACAAACAACAAATTGTTAATAAAGCAAAGCAAAACGTCCTTAAGTAAATCTTTACATTAAAAACCGTTTGCAAACCACTTAATGTAAAGATGTACTTAAGGAAGTTTTGCTTTGCTTTATTAACAGTTTGTTTGTTTTTGAATCATTCACTCGACTGATTCATCCAAAACTGATTCAAAACCATTATGGCTTTGTTTCCAGAGCAAAAATTGTAAAGAAAATTATATATAATATATATAAATAAAATAAATAAATAAATAACTACCTACATACATACCTACATTTAAAAAACAAAAAAATCTAAAATTGTAATCACTCAGTGCGCATTCTTGTCAAATGCAATAAAATCACAATTTTGAGGTCCAATATGTTTTTGTTAAAATATACTTTTTTTAATCATTAAATTAAAATTAATTAATTAATTTATTATTATTGATGAGGATTGATTGCAATTTTTGCTCTGGAAACAAAGCCATAATGGTTTTGAATCAGTTTTGGATGAATCAGTTCATATCAGAGTGAATGATTCAAATGATTCGTTCATCAAGCATAACAAAGTAACAGAAAGAGTCACTGAAAGATCAACACCGCTGATGACAGATATATTGTAAAAATAAATAAATAAATGAAGACCTGGTTGAAGTCCTGCTGCCAGTTGCATAAACATAGCGTCTATGTTAAGACTGTGTCTTAAGAACTAATTTGACCAACTAGCAGTTAACCAATAGGTAATCAGTCTAACTTTGTAATACTAGTCTACGCAGTTTAGGCCCTGTTTGTCAAACGCTGGTGGAGCATGTTGACTGATTCTCTACAGCTGTGGCTCCACTGAGGAGACCTGACTCTATCAAGCTTATCTGTAATGTAAGAGCATTTGTAACATGAATGTGTGAGGCTTTTACAGTTATTTACAGCAGTTTTATTTTTATGCTGCTTGATATTTTAATGTATTATAATCAAAAACACACTGGTTTGTAGTGCAGACAGTTTTACTGCACTTTAGTTATTTACCTATAGCAGTCTTGCACATTCACAGAAAGTAGTTTAAAGCAGCATTATGAAATAACACTAAATCACACTGACAGCAGATGATTAAAAATCATTGCAAAAGTGGCTATACATTTAAGTACTGAATTATATTATATTAATTAACTACTATACTATACTGGACTTACCGGTTTAGGATGAGGGTTAGTTGCATGTAATTATGCATAATTTATTGTTATCACTGTAGTAAATACATGTAACAAGGACACTATAAAATAATTAATTTACAGGTGCTACTTGGTTTGATATTTTGTTATATGATGCAATGAACATGCAGACGTTTCAAAATGTGACTTAAGGCAAAACAGGTGAATTCAAATATATATTATGAAATGTTTTAAATATGCAAATGAGGCATTCTCTAATTAAATATGCACTAATTTGCATATATTTCCAGAACAGAACTCTGAACATTGGATAAAGCCAGGACCACACTTCTTGTTTGTTTTTGTTGACATATTAAAATATTTTTTTTAGAGAATTGATTTTGGATTTTTCTTATCACTTCATAAATCAGAAAAAAAAACATTTTCACCATGTTTTTCTAAATGAATTGGAATATAGATGGGAGTAAAACTACAGGAGATTTCTGAAAGATATGTATTGCAACTGAATTCTACGGATTCAAATAGATAAAGTGCAATAGAATAAAGACTTTTGGATGTTTTCATTTCCACTAGTCATGACAGAAGAAGACATGTTACGGAAGCAAAACAGACCAAATTCTGGATGAAGAACAATGATTTCTTGCATTAAATGTCTCAATCTGTTTTAGTATGCATATATCTGATGTTGTAGATCTGGCCACAGAAGGGCAGCAGCGCTCCGCTTCATTCCTGCCTTTGAAATGACATTCAGTGAGGAAGGAGCTGCTCCTCCCCCTCCTGTGATTGGCTGCCGCTGGTACACACAGTATCCTAACCCTCCTGTGATTGGCTGCCACTGGTACACACAGTATCCTAACCCTCCTGTGATTGGCTGCCGCTGGTACACACAGTATCCTAACCCTCCTGTTATTGGCTGCCGCTGGTACACACAGTACCCTAACCCTCCTGTTATTGGCTGCCGCTGGTACACACAGTACCCTAACCCTCCTGTTATTGGCTGCCGCTGGTACACACAGTACCCTAACCCTCCTGTTATTGGCTGCCGCTGGTACACACAGTACCCTAACCCTCCTGTTATTGGCTGCCGCTGGTACACACAGTACCCTAACCCTCCTGTTATTGGCTGCCGCTGGTACACACAGTACCCTAACCCTCCTGTTATTGGCTGCCGCTGGTACACACAGTACCCTAACCCTCCTGTTATTGGCTGCCGCTGGTACACACAGTACCCTAACCCTCCTGTGATTGGCTGCCGCTGGTACACACAGTATCCTAACCCTCCTGTGATTGGCTGCCGCTGGTACACACAGTATCCTAACCCTCCTGTGATTGGCTGCCGCTGGTACACACAGTATCCTAACCCTCCTGTGATTGGCTACCGCTGGTACACACAGTATCCTAACCCTCCTGTGATTGGCTACCGCTGGTACACACAGTACCCTAACCCTCCTGTTATTGGCTGCCGCTGGTACACACAGTACCCTAACCCTCCTGTTATTGGCTGCCGCTGGTACACACAGTATCCTAACCCTCCTGTGATTGGCTACCGCTGGTACACACAGTATCCTAACCCTCCTGTGATTGGCTGCCGCTGGTACACACAGTACCCTAACCCTCCTGTGATTGGCTGCCGCTGGTACACACAGTACCCTAACCCTCCTGTGATTGGCTGCCGCTGGTACACAGTATCCTCCTCCTCCTGTGATTGGCTGCCGCTGGTACACAGTATCCTCCTCCTCCTGTGATTGGCTGCCACTGATACACACAGTATCCTCCCCCTCCTGTGATTGGCTGCTGCTGGTACACACAGTATCCTCCTCCTCCTGTGATTGGCTGCCGCTGGTACACACAGTATCCTCCTCCTCCTGTGATTGGCTGCCGCTGGTACACACAGTATCCTCCTCCTCCTGTGATTGGCTGCCGCTGGTATGAGATGTCTAACATGCATTGAGTCTCTCTCATGTCTGTCTCCTCAGCAGAAATCACTGCAGCCCACACAATGAGGAGCTTTTCTGGTCAGGTGAGGTGTGTGGAGCTCATCAAACATTCGTATCGCTTATGTAACCCATCCAGCTGGTGTATCCAGGGAGGTTTCCGAGGGCTTTCCAGGACGCAGTGAGGATGCCTGGGGCTCCTGGACACTCCTGTAGGGTGTGAAGACTTTCTATATTTGAACAGTTTGGAGATGGACTGACTGACTGTGTTGCTCGCTTTATAAAGCCACACATCTGTCAAATCCAGCAATTTCATTTCATCCCCTTGCGCCAAAACAAATAAGCCCCCAGATTTGAGTCTCAGAGCTTTGGGAGATTTATATTGGATTGAGTTTTCATCATTTGGAGCGTTTGTGAACGAGCCTGGTGATATTTACATTATTGGGATTTAGATGTTATATAATGCAGCATCCCGGCAGTGCAAACCCGTCTGTAAACACAGCTTTTCCACCAGCTTCATTTGCACTTAATGTATAAACCAAAGTTGACAGTGTAATTGGCCATGAGAGACTGAGTGTAATTAGCCATATGGAGAAGGAATTAACATTTTTATTTCTGTCTTGCAGAGATGTGTTGGGTTCTCATTATGTCAAAAGTAGGTTTCTCTAAAAAAATGCATATCATGCAATGCATGCATGGACTTTTCTTAAAAACCATAAAAATCTATATTTTGGATAAAAATAATTATATGAATAAGGAAAGGGTATATTTTAGGTCTTGCATGTCGTTTACATTTGTCATAATTTTAAGCACTATTTTGCCTTCACTAGTTATGAATGATTCTGCAATGACAACTTCATTTTTACAAGTAAAAATATTCCATGGAGTTGCTCTATTTTGTCATAAATGCTGCATGCATATTATTATTATTAGTATTATTATCATTGTGCATGCACCTAATAATACCATCACTAAACATTTAACATTTATCCTTGTAAATTATTATTATTATTATTTTGCATGAACCTTTTATGATGCTATTGAATATTCATACTTGTAAATTATTATTATTATTATTTTGCATGAACCTTTTATGATGCTATTGAATATTCATACTTGTAAATTATTATTATTGTTATTATTCAGTATATGGGAGAAATGTTCAAGATTAGAGTATAGCATGTCACATCACAGGGCATGACAGCTTCTTATGAACGTTTTTCATATTTCATGTTAACCATCCAATTATAAAAAATTTCTATTTACAATTTCTCTAGTGCAGGGAATGAAATGTATTCATACGATGCAGTTTTAGAACAGCACGTCATATGATAACAAAGCTGAATGCAAATCAGTTTTCATTTCCTTTGGCTCTATATAAATATTTATGCTATCAAGTCTTATCAGGATATTGCAGACAGCAGCGAATTCTATTCTGGATGGCATGCGTTGTTCAGAGATTGATTTTGTATATTTGTTAGCAGCGGTGGTGAGATGATGCTAAGACTAACATCAGGCCTCTTTATCTCTGACTGATGTTTAGCTGCTGATCTGATGACTGAGGCCTTTATACACGATGGCAGACGGGCTCCTGTGTCCGGTAATGCGATGTCAGTTCTTCACATCTGCTATTCTGGATCAAAGGGGAAGCCTGTGCGGTCCAGCCGTTCGCTCGCTCGCTCTCAGCCCTTCTGGGTGAGGTTGTGCTCAAATAAGAGGAGAACTAAAATAGCACGACCTGCAGGAACATAAAGTGTGATAGACAGAGAGAGAGATGAGAGAGACCAGAGGCGGGGAGAGAGAGAGGTGAGTAGAGAGGGACAGACGAGAGAGAAGAGAGAGAGGAGAGGAGAAGAGAGACAGAGGAGGAGAGAGACCAGAGAGAGAGACAGAGAGAGAGAGGAGTGGGAGAGAGACCAGAGAGGAGAGAGAGAGGCAGAAGAAGAGGAGAGAGCCAGAGAGAGAGGACAGGAGAGAGATGAAGCGAAGAGGAGAGACAGAGAGCGAGAGAGGAGGATTGAGAGAGGAGACGAGAAAGAAGATGAGAGAGAGAGAGAGAGAGAGAATACGGTCTGCGTTAGAAGATGCTCATTTTCACCTTTCACACTTTCCCTTCTACATTCATCTAAAACAAAAAACCCATGCATACACTACCAGTCAAAAGTTATGATTGTATGATTTTGAAAGAAGTCTCTTCTGACAAAGGCGATTAGTTAATCAAAAACAGTTAAAAATTAGAAAATATTATTACACTTTCAAACAGCTGATATATAAAAGTGGATTATTGTGTTTAAACTAGTAATGTATTTGTGTGAGCGCAGCTGTATTTTTAGCATCATTACTCCAGTCTTCATGATCTTCAGAAATCAGTATAATAGGCTGATTATTAGAAACATGTCTGATATTATCAATGTGTAAAACTTAATATTTTTGTGGAAGACTGTGATACATTATTTTCAGGATTAACAGTGAACAGAAGTTTCAAAGAACAGAATTTATTTGAAATAGAAATCTTCTGTAACAATACAACTGACACGAAAGATGGAGTAGTCAGTAATGATGCTAAAATGCAGTTTAACAGTGTTTTTATATTGTAATAATATTTCATAATATTACTGTATTTTTGATTTAATAAATGCAGCCTTGGTGAGCAGAGGAGAAGAAGAGACCTCTTAAAATATATACAGTGGGTACGTAAAGTATTCAGACCCCCTTAAAGTTTTCACTCTTAACAATATTGCAGCCATTCGCTAAAATCATTTAAGTAATTTTTTTCCCCTCATTAATGTACACACAGCCCCCCCTATTGACAGAAAAACACAGAATTTTTAACATTTTTGCAGATTTATTAAAAAAAAACTGAAATATCACATGGTACTAAGTATTCAGACCCTTTGCTCAGTATTTTAGTATAGAAGCAACCCTTTTGATCTATACAGCCATGATCTTTTTGGGAAAGATGCAACAAGTTTTTCACAACTGGATTTGGGGATCCTCTGCCATTCCTCCTTGCAGGATCCTCTCCAGTTCTGTCAGGTGGATGTAAACGTTGGTGGACAGCCATTTTTTAGGTCTCTCCAGAGATGCTCAAATTGGGTTTAAGTCAGGGCTCTGGCTGGGCCATTCAAGAATAGTCACAGAGTTGTTGTGAAGCCACTCTTTTGTTATTTTAGCTGTGTGCTTAGGGGCATTGTCTTGTTTGAAGGTAAACCTTCTGCCCAGTCTGAGTACTGCGCACTCTGAGAAGGTTTTCGTCCAGGCTACACCGTACTGGACGCATAATTTCCCCGATTGCAACCAGTCGGTCTGTCCCTGACAAGCGGAAAAAACCACCCCAACCAGCATGATGCTGCCACCACCATGATTCACTGTTGGGACTGTATTAGACAGATGATGAGCAGTGCCTGGTTTTCTCCACACATACCACTTAGAATTAAGGCCAAAAAGTTATATCTTGGTCTCATCAGACCAGAGAATCTTATTTCTCACCATCTTGGAGTCCTTCAGGTGTTTTTTTAGCAAACTCCATGCGGGCTTTCACGTGTCTTACACACTCTGCCATAAAGCCCTGACTGGTGGAGAGCTGCAGTGATGGTTGACTTTCTACAAATTTCTCCCATCTCCCGACTGCATCTCTGAAGCTCAGCCACAGTGATCTTTGGGTTCTTCTTACCTCTCTCACCAAGGCTCTTCTCACCCAATAGCTCAGTTTGGCCGGACGGCCAGATCTAGGAAGGGTTCTGGTCGTCCCAAACGTCTTCCATTTAAGGATCATGGAGGCCACTGTGCTCTTAAGAACCTTAACTGCAGCAGAAATTTTTTTTGTAACCTCGGCCAGATCTGTGCCTTGCCACAATTATGTCTCTGAGCTCATCAGGCAGTTCCTTTGACCTCATGATTATCATTTGCTCTGACATGCACTGTGAGCTGTAAGTTCTTATATAGACAGGTGTGTGGCTTTCTTAATCAATTCCAATCAGTATAATCAAACACATCTGGACTCAAATTTAGGTGTAGAACCATCTCAAGGATGATAAGAAGAAATGGACAGCACCTGAGTTAAATAGATGAGTGTCACAGCAAAGTGTCTGAATACTCAGGACCATGTGATATTTAAATTTTTCTTTTTTAATAAATCTGCAAAAAAGTTAACAATTCTGTGTTTTTCTGTCAAAAATTAGATATATGGGGTGCTGTGTGTACATTAATAAGGAAAAAAAAAATAACTTAAATGATTTTAGCAAATGGCGCATATAACAAAGGAGTGTGATGAAACATTTAAGGGGGTCTGAGACTTCCGTACACACTGATATATACATTGTAATTATTCCAAACGTTTGTGTTTGTAATGTAATAACTACCCACATGTTGGTCTCAAACAAGGCAAGTGCTCAGAGGATCAAAACACACTTGCTTTTCTGTCTTCTGACATTTCTACTTTTTAAAGTTCATCTCCTGCAGGGTGTTCATGGACACAGTTAGACTGCAAATGAAATCTTCCATAGTGTGGCTTCATCATGTATCTAGTGAACGGAGCGAGTGCTGAAATGTTGGGATTTGTGGAAGCTGCCATCTTGGCTCTGTGTCAGTGACAGCAGCGCTCCAGTGAGCACAATAGGGAGAGCTTAATGAGGGAGAGTTATATCTGGAAACGAGATTTAACACTGTCCAGTCAGAGATCCACCTCATCCTCGCCGGCGAGAGCTTCGAATGGTGCGTCACACGAGCAATGATCTTGTGCTCACATCGCCGACCAAACGTATCAGAGCACATCAGAAACAATCCAGGGATCCATCCATCAGCGTAAAGTGGATCTAGAGTCTGTGACCTGCATGTTCTCAAAGAACACATTGTGCACTTCTGTTAAACAACAGCTGCCCGGCAACACACTGTAAACAAAAACATGCTGAATATAACAGAGACGCTGTAATGAGAGGAGACGTCCACTCATAGCTGTAACCCTGTAGTCACAATTTACAGTTAAAAAATCAATTTCATTGTACTCTTACAGTAAAAAGAGCCTATCACTTTTCCTGGTCAAAGAAAGTCCTGCCTTACAGTAAAAAAGTCAAGTCACCTTTATTTCTATAGCGCTTTATATAATACTGATTGTGTCAAAACAGTTTTACAGTGTAAAACAGGAAAATAGTTTGTCGAAATCGCTAAGAGGACCATAGCAAAATGCTTTATGTAAACGTGCTTTCAAAGAAAAGAAAAGACTGCTATCAAATAGCACACCTAGGTTCCTAACTGATGACGAAGAATTAACAGAGCAGCTATCAAGTGTTAGACACTGTTCTAGGGTTCATTACATGCGGAGGTTTTTGGTTACATAATTTAATGTTTTTCAGAATTAGCGTAGGAATTACCATTTTAGATCACTAGGAATTCTGTTAGTTTTGTGAATTGGTATGCTTCGTCAGGCTGCAAAGAAATATAGAGCTGAGTATCATCAGCATAACAGTGAAGGATTAGCAATGGTCTTGATGTATCTACCAGGGTAGATGTAAAGAGTGAAAAAGCAACGGGCATAGTAACTGAGCCTTGTGCACTCCATTCACTGCTACGAATTGATGGCGGTCAGATAAGTAAGATTTGAACCATGACAATGCAGTTCCACTAATGCCAACATAACTTTGTAGTCTACTCAAAAGAATGCCGTGGTCGTTAGTATCAAACGCAGCGCTAGGATCCAGTAGCACTAATTGAGAACTACAACCACGATCAGATGATAAGAGCAGGTCATTTACAAAAAGCCCTTTTGTAGAAAGGGATCTGTATTCATTAAGCCAAGCTTTATCATGTGTTTATCTGTGTTTGTTTTTTATTTGTTGAACATCAACTAAATTGTTACCCTTAAATTGTTTTGGACGTTTTTTGTATTTTCTAGTTTGGGGAACAGACACAGTCTCTATAGGATGATATCTAGGTGAAAGAGTCTCTATGTGTTGAGAATTAACTGATTTCTGTGACATTTTTTTATTTTTTATATCTTTTGTAGTACATAGAAAAAAATATGTTTACCTATACATTTACATTTATGCATTTAGCAGATGCTTTTATCCAGAGCGACTAACAACAAATCAATTGTGCTGTTTTCCAGCAGTCACCTTAATTACAATTTTTATTAAAAATTCTTATTATACCAGTATTTTTAGTTGTTGTTTACTAATTCAGTCTTCAGAATGAGTAAAGGTACCGTTTAAGTCAACAAGTTGCAAGTACCGAACTGCAGTTTAAAGTTGTTTTTAATCATTTCAGTTGAATTTGCTAAAAACGGTCCATAAACAAAATTGTATTTTCAAACCACATAGTTGTCTAGAATAAGTGGTGGGAACTAATTTAAGCAAATGTAAGTGCGTTAGTATATAGTCCATAGGTTTAGTGGTCAGTCAGATGAGGCTAATGGCCTGTTTGCTTTCAGTCTCCGCTGACCTCAATGTGTGTTCGGCACCTAAATCTGGACCTTTCCACTTGAGATCTGGGAAGATGGCAACAGAATCGCTGTCACTCTTTTTGCCTGTTGGCTGCAGAAGTTCTGCAGAGTTTTGTCCGTGCTGTGGGAGCGAGTCTGATGTGTACTTTGACTGAGTCACGGCCTTCTCTAGAGCAAGATGATCTCTGGAGTTCAGAGATGCAGACCAGACTCTAAAAAACACACGCATAAACAAGCCCTGTGCTTCATACGGGCCTAGCTGTGTCACGACTGGCAAACTCAAGCATCTGTACCCTCAGGTTGGGACCCTGTGTGTTCGTTCTGCACTGAACACCCGAAAATAGCTGTGAATACATTGCTGGAGTCAACACATTACCATAGCTGTGGCCAGCGGGTCATCTGATTAACATCTGCTGGTTGATGCCATAACTACACCAAATGCATGTTTCTCTATTGACGACCGTTCAAATATAGCTGAGTGCTTATTATATCAACTGCAGCATATTTATATTTCTTTGGATAACAGTCAGTATATTACATAAATATCAACCATAGTTCATCAAAAAAGGTTTGCAGCACGACTTTCTTATCTAAGCATGTTTCCGCCACTGAAGAAAGAAAACAAACAAACAATGAAAAAGGGTAATTGCGAGTTTACATCTCACGATTCTTTTTTTTCTCAGAATTGCGAGATATCTTGCTGTTGCGAGTTATGAAGTCAGAATTGCATCATACTGTATAAGCTCACATTTGCGAGTTATAGTCGGAATTGCAAGATATAAACTCGCAATTGAGAGTTAAAAATCCAGTTTTGAGGGGAAAAAGACTGATTTTTCTTACAATTGCAAGTTTATATCTTGCAATTCTGACTTTTTTCTTCAAGTTGCGAGTTTATATCATGCAATTCTGCAAGAAAAAATTCTGAATTGCTAGATTTTGTATTTTTTATTCAGTGGCAGAAACAGGCTTTCATGCTTTCTGTCTTCTGTGCAAGGCAAAAGAAAATATTTTAAACATCAGTGTGGTTTGGATCCCATTGACTTTTTTTGATTTTTGCTTCTTGTCCCCGAATATCTCTCTTTTATATCACAGAAGAAAAATAGATATATTTTAATTTACATTTATTCATTTAGCAGATGCCTTTATCCAAAGTGTCTTTAAATAGCAGAACAAAATCAATAATATTTATATACGTACTTATTTATAATCTAATATAATTTGTCTTATTTGGAGGGCAAAATGTGATTGAAATTCAAACTGTTATCTCAAATAATTGTGATTAGATTAAATAACCACAATCAGATGATTAATCAGTAATCATGACCGGCTTAAATATAGAATGATTTTATTACGTATTGTTCAAATCACTTACAATGTAAGCCTGATACGTATTTTTTTACTTGGTTTTGACTCATAATTAATAATATATTAATTTATTAATAAAAAATACTCCCATTGATAACTTAATGAGGTGAACATCTACTTATATTTATTTGGTGAGCCTGCAGCACAAAAAAGCAGGTTAAGTCGCGGGGGGATAATTTGTAGCAATAGCCAACAATACATTGTATGGGTCAACACTTATCCATTTTCTTTTATGCCAAAAATCATTAGGATATTAAGTAAAGATCATGTTCCATGAAGATATTCTGTACATTTCCTACCGCAAATATGTCAAAACTTAATGTTTGATTAGTAATATGCATTGCTAAGAACTTCATTTGAACAACTTTAAAGATGATTTTCTCTATATTTAGATTTTTTTGCACCCTCAGATTCCAGATTTTCAAATATTGCCCGATCCTAACAAACCATACATCAATGGAAAGATTATTTATTCAGCTTTCAGCTGATGCATAAATCTCAATTTTGAAAAATTGACCCTTATGACTGGTTTTGTGCTCCAGGGTCACATATAATTCGTTTTTTATAACTACAATGTGATTTCTGTTATTTGGATGGCAAAACATGACTAAATTTACACACAACCAGACCATGTGAGAATATTCCTGTTATATTATTGGTCAGAATGTCATTTGGAAGTATGTTTTTCAGTGTTTTTCCTGTCGTCTCAGTTCTGCGGACTGGAGTTCGAGGTTGATGATGCTCGTTGTTGATCAGCTGTGATTTGGCGCTGGCCTGTAGAGAGCTCTGACGTGTTGTGACTGAGAGGTGAACACAAACAAATGCTCATGGAGTCTCCAGCCCTGCAGCTTTGCTCAATTAACGCCTTGATGGTGGGCTGGACCCACGGCGAGACCAGCTGGAGGGGCTGCATGGGATACGCCGGAGAAAACCAACCTTGAAAACATACTGCTTCAGCATACTTACGTGTTCACATCCACTCATGTGTGGAGCGGGTATTGATCGGATGTGCAGGCGAGGCTGGGTAGATATTGATTTGCAGTCTTTGGCAAGGCAGATGTATAGTTTTCAGTGCTTTCGATGAAGTAAAACATCATATGGCTTTATCATTTTCACATGCATGTGTCATTATGCATGTAAGAGTTCAGTACTTTACAAAATCATCTGGCATCCTCCAGTCTGATAGCATCTGTAAACACAGCAGACACTGCACTGCAAAACATGATCTTCTTACCAAGTGTTTTTCTCTTGTCTTCCAGTATAAATATCTAAACTTTCTTAAATCAAGATGCTTGAGAAGCAAAATGGATCAAATAAATAAAAAAAATTCAAAAAGTATCAAAATTAATTGAGTTTTAGCTTAAAACAAGAGAAAATGTCTACTAGTTGGGTCAAAAAAACAAAAACAAATTAAAAATACTTTCACCTTTGAATTCAGTTTATTTTTCCGACCCCATAGCTAGATATTTTCTTGTTTTAAGCTTAAACTCATTACATTTTTATACATTTTTCATAAAACAAGACTTAATATCTTATGCAATTTTGCTTGAATCTTGATTTAAGAATGATTAGATATTACTTGAAAACAACACAATACAAAAATTCTAAGAAAATATATATTTTTTCAGTATAAACTCATTAAACTACTCATGAGAAAAAGGTGCTTCTACCTACCAAAAATGTCCCTATACATAAAATTCACTGCATTTTCCAGCTGAAATGAACACTAGTGGCAGTAAAACACCAACAACTTTTATTTCTTTTTACACAAATTATGATCACAGGTGGTCAATAATCCAATAAGTGCTAAGACATTTTACTAATACATTTTGCTGTGTCTCATAAGCAGCTCCATATGTGTGTCTTTTCTGCTGTGGTAAACTTGCTCGGTAGCGCACCCGGTGCAGCATTGCACTTGTGATGAGAAGCGCTCGGGTACGAGTCTGTCAAACACCAGTCACGATAAAAGAGTTCAGAGACTTGTAGAAGCCAGATAACATGACATGGTTGCTTCAGCACATGTGTTTTTATCTCACGTTTGCTTTTGTTAACACTATCAGTTTAGGTAGGTTATTTTCAAATGCGATACAGTATTAACCTTTAAGTGCATTTCATTTCCGAACTGTCACAATATGAACAACAACCTAGCTGATATAATGTTGCCAGATTCAAGTTCATATGTTTCAGATCAAACGGAATGCGTGTTTAGCGCCACACACTGAACATTCACTTTGAAAGTGTTACAAAACATGCAAGAAGCAGCGTAATATCATATTTCAGGCATGTTTTCCAGTGAGCTTGAGTTGCATTATACGAGACTGACTATAAAGACAACAGTGTGAGAGTAATTATTGGTAATGCTGCACACTATTGCTGATCTTTCCTGATGGCAGGATCTTCTCCATTTCACTGAAAATGGATGCTGTTGATTTTCATTTTAGTTTGCAAGCAGTTTTTCTTGCTGGGTGAGTGAAATACAATAGCTCCTTGATAAACACACATATTTGTGAAAAAGGAGCCCTTTCACTCAAAATGGTGCACATGCACTGGCTACATTTGAGCTTGTACTAACATCTGATTTCTTTGGTCACGTCCCCTTATTTTCAAGGTCTCTGATGGTTTGTGCGGTAAGAAGCACTCACCGCAGATGATATCTGTGAGAAAAGCTGCTGCGCCGATTGCATTGCTCACTGGTTTTATGTGGGAAAGATTGAAGTGGAAGAGCTTAGTCATCTGTATGCAACATAATCAAAACATTGCACACCTGAGCAAGCATTAGCAGCTAACATCGCAATCCTACTGACTCCCTCTAAATCTGCCATTAATGGGATAATTCATCCAAAATTATTATTTTCTCATTATTTCCTCACCCTCTTGTCACTCAAAACATGTATGACTTTCTTTATTCTGTGAAACATGAAAGAAGATGTTTTTAAAAACTGTTTTTGTTCATCAACGCAACACTGAACCCCACTGACTTTCATCAAATGGACAAAAAGGAGACATTTTCTAAATATTTGCCCTTTAACATGCATTTTTGCTGATTGTGTCTCAGTTGTATTGTGCATTTCTGTCCACATTTTATAAAGGTGTAAATGAAAATGCATTTTTTTTTGTAAATGGAAGGTAACATTACCTGATATATTATATATATATCATATATCTTGAAATAGAAGTTATATTATTCAGTAGTCTAATCTATTAATTAATGCATGATACATATAATAGTGTAGAACATAGAGGAGGGTTTGTAAGCATTTAGTGGAATTCTCTCTTAAATGTAGCTGTTGTGTCGTGTTGCTCTATAAATAAACAAATATATTATTAAGTATTTTGGATCACATTTATGATTTGAGCGTTGTCCTGTGCGATCAGCCTCACTGCTGTCATTAGAAGCGTTAGACTCTATTACATTCATTTCCAATTTATGTAAATATAATGAACTGAAATCAATGCGCTTGTTTCTATTTCGCCAAAAAATATTGTTTTATCAGCAATCGAGTCACGGTTTTAAAACTAAGAAGATTACTGCACGTGCATGATGGAGACCATTCAGGAGAGCAATTATATTTACGGAAATAGGTTTTATTAGATAGACAGTATATATATTTACATACATCTTCCTCGGACCAGTTGACGCTTATTTAGTGCTTTTGTTTCTATGATCTTATTAATGTGGTGATTTTACCCAGTTCTTCTGCACTCAGGATGTTTGTTTTTTTTAGTGTGTTTTTATATTATGTTACAAGTGTATGTCAACATTTATATATGGGCACACAACGTAGAGCATGACAACTATACATTTACTTTTAATTTTCGTTTTAGAAGTAGCCCTGGGTGTAATTCTGGTTAGGTATTTTAGTTAAAACGTTTACTTACTGATTAAAAAAAGCTTCTTTTTTAAGGTAAGGCAAAATATTTGTTAACAAATAGTGGAGTATTCTTGTGGAAACTTCTAACACCACATTAAGAATAGCGACACACACACCCACCGCGTCCGGTACAAGCGCGCAGGAGAAGGGCCCTTCCGTGGCCCAACCCTTCCCGGGGAGACTCAGACGGCCGGTCTATCTCAAGGGTCCGCCACCGGCGGGCGGATAGGGGTGCGAGGCGGGGGTCGGCGTCTCCATCCAATACGACCCCAAAACCCGTATTGTTTATAATATATGTTTGGCTATGAAACCACGTGTGAATGAGGTCAATGTAATATTTCACCTCTGCACAGAGTACGATTTAAGTTGTTTTACACACTGTCATTCACTAAGTGCTTGTTTAATATTGCAGTTTATATAATGACCCCCAAAAATGGGGCCAATATAAACACAACAGACATAGGTTTGCATGTAGACATCCAGAATGATAAAACGACTCTATGTTTGACGTCTCAGGTTCTCGGAATATTTCCCGCACAGCGTGACGTCTGGGCCAGAGATAAAGAGTTTGTCTGGTTGGAGTGTGTTTGCCGTTAGATTGTGCTGAGCGCAGAAGCGATGTTGTGGTAGTTAGTTTGTCAGGTAATGAGATCTTCCCTGCTCAGGTTCACTTTGACCTAATTCTGTCTCCACCGAAGGAGTTTTTCCGTATCTTTGCCGGACGCTCCGACAGATTCTTTGATTATGACGTATCTGCCGAATCCCAAATGTTCAATACTGTCCTGCAGCTCGTATGAGCTCAACTTCAACAACACTCATTTGAAAACAAATAGATTGAAACCAATGATTCTGAACATCAGGTGAAGCGCAGCTTTGAAATATACATGCCAGACAACTTAAGCAGATGGTGTGTTTTATTTATTTTATTTGTGCTCATCAGGTTGTTAATGCATCAGCTCGGAGCTGCCCTGGATGTGACCTCTTGACCTCTCGACACACTGCTCCAATCACGCGGCTCATTTCCATCTCAGGAGATCCATACATGGAGATGGTCACCATGACAACATTAAAGGCGTATGGCAGAATAATTGGACAGGTGGACAGTGTTTGTCTGCACATCCTCCGTTCATTAATATGTGATTTCTGTAAATGTTGCACGCTGGTAGAATTCAGTATGTTTGCTAAAGGCCTGACAATTCATGACATTCAAATTTATATGCAGGTTCAACAAATATTAACAGTACAAAACTATATACTGTAAAAAAAATTAATTAGGAAATATTTCATATAATATAAATGTAAAAAGGTAACATTATAAATGAAAATGATATCATATTGTGAGTTCATATATTTTATAATATTTTAAATTTTATATGAAAATATAAAGTTTGTATTATTTTACATTTATTTTCACATTTTTCAGGTAAGTGCCGATGTGATGCGACTTCTACATAATATAGTGTATTAATAATACATTAATTTTATTATTATATTTATAATATTTAGATTTTTAAAAACCGTGATAGACTTCTACACATAATATTTAAACAAATTTTGGTATATAAAAAATGTCTATGATATATATAATACATTATTTTGATATAATAATAAATGTACTTTTATTAGTTCCAGTGTGATTGACTTCTACACCAATTTTTCACCAATAATTCAATTGTAACATAATAACTGAATGAAAACATGCTCGTTGCATCCTCACACTTGCTCAGCAGCTGTCTGTGAGAGAAGATCAGATCCTGTAGATTCTGGTCCTCGCGCTCCTTGGCTTCTCTCTGGTCTCTGGGGATCTGACACCATCCAAGCACTCGTGCCAGAGTACAGCTGCCGTCTGATCAAACTTTCATGAGCAGCAGGAACCGCTTGAAACGTGTCTTCAGATTAATAAAGCGTGGAGATGAAGCACAGAGCAAGGCGAAGGGAATCATTTCTGTATCATCATGTAGCACTAAACTATGGAAGCTTTATATCTCACAGTTCTAACTTTTTTCTCAGAATTGCGTGATATGAAGTCACAATTGCATGTTATAAAGTAATAAATGTGATATAAAGTTGCAATTGCGAGTTATAAAGTCATAATTGCGTGATATAAAGTCATGATTGCGAGTTACAAAGTCATTATTGTTTGATATAAAATCACAATTGCGAGTTAAGTCACTAATAAGTGTTATAAAGTCATAATTGCATGATATAAAGTTGCAATTGTGAGAAAAATGTCAGATATTATATACTTTATATTGTGCATATATCACAATATTATAGACTATATCTCACAAATCTGATTTTTTTATTTTATTTTTAATATAAAAAGTTGCAACTACCTTTTTTATTCTTTCATAGTGTGTGTTCGGGCCGGCACCTCCTTTATGCTGAACAATGGGAGAGTTCTGGCAGTCATAATGGCGTTTGGTCCAGACAACAGGCCCTTGTTACTGAAGAATAGACATCGTGCCTGCCTCAGCAAATGACCATAGGCCCAGAGCAGAGGGATTGAGGTCAGCCGCACATGGTGTCCAGGCCAGAGAACTTCTTAGAAAGTTGCACGATTAGCATTGAGCTAAGAGTGCTTGATCTCTCATTGATCTCAGCAGACTTTACCTTCCAATAAAGTAAGGACATCATGCAGTCCCTAGGATGGTCGGGTGGATAATGGTTTCTAGGTTGTGGTTGTCTTTGCAGCGCTAGGGTGTTTTGGGTGATTGCTAGAACTTTGCTATACGCTTGGTAGAGTATTCTGGTCGGTTGTTACGGTGTTGCCATGCGGTTGCTAGGGTGTCTGGGTTGTGGCTAGGGTGTTCTGAATGGTTTCTAGGGTGTGTAGCCATTACAATGGTTTTTGGGGTGTGGTGGTTTCCCGGGTTTCTATCGTGATTCATAGGATTGCTGTATACAGGTGATAGGGTGTTTTAGGTGTCTAGGGGTGTTGACCTGGGGCTGTTAGGGTGTTTGGGGGTACTACTTGTAGGCAGTTGCTCGGGTGTTTTAGGTGTTCTAGGGTGTTGCTATGTGGTTGCTAGGTCTTTGTTATGTGGTTGCTATGGTGTCTGAGTTGTGGCTAGGTGGTTGCTAGGGTGTTCTAAATGGTTGCTAAGGTGTTGCTATGCATTGCTTAGCGTATTCTTGGTGGCTGCTAAAGTGCTGTTATGCAGTTGCTATGGTGTTCTGGGTGGTTGCTATGGTGATGCTATGCAGTTGCTATGGTAGTTGCTAGGGTGTTGCTATGTGGATTTTACGGTGTTCAGGGTGGTTGCTCGAGTGTTCTAAAGGTTGCTATAATGTTCATGGTTGTTGTTAGGGTGGTTGCTAGGGTGTTCTGGGTTGTTGTTAGGGTGTTGCTAGGTTGTTCTGGATGGTTGCTAGAGTGTTTCTATGCACTTGCTCACTCAGATCTACTCAGATTTTTCTCCAGTCTTCTCATGTCGTATGTTAGTTTTCTGTGAAATTGTAGTTATTGTTCATTGATAATCATCCTAGAATTTTTCCCAGCAATATGTTTTGTGACTAATACATACATTTCATCTTAACAGTACAAGAGAATTCGCAGGAATTCAGCGGTTGTCAATTTGGATACATCACACGATTTTTGGCTAGAGTTTTTGATTGCAGCTGCAGGAGTGAATTGTATAAATTAAGAACTAAATGCTGTTATGATCTTTAACACAGCACATAACAGATTGTGCATAAAAGGAAAAGGAATTTGAAAAAACAATAGTATTTGCTTATATTGCACACAACTTATGAGCTGAACATGCAAAATGAAGTGATTTGGAATTCATCACAATTAATTTTAATCTGTCTGAGAAGAATTTTACACTACACATTCAAGGCTGTGAAAAAGTCTCCCAGAAGGCATTAGCAGACTCGACTGGACTAACAATCAGTATGACATTTGTCAAAGCCAACGGTTTTTTTATTAGCGCTCATACCTTTCTGAGTTATACGATGGACAACTGCCCTAGATTCAGAGAACTCCAAGAGAATATTTTATCACTCCAGTGTTGCATATTTCTGAAACTGTGTCATTCTGTTCGGCAATGTTCATAATATGGCCTTAGATCTTTTTTAAATAACTCGCAGGATGTTCATAAAAAACAATATTTCATGATACACCGTGCAAAAATAACAACATAGGCTCATATTTTTGCAAAACTCTACAATTCACTGCCATTTCCAGCTAAATAAACAGTGGCTGTAAAACATAATTTTGTGTGATTCCTTGCACAATACTATGTTTTGAGCTCATAACACTTTTAGCATAGTGCATGATTTGTAAACTAACACATTTTGATGTTATCATCTCATAAGCAGCTCCATATGTGTGTCTTTTCTGCTGTAGTAAACTTGCTCGGTAGCGCACCCGGTGCAGCATTGCACTTGTGATGAGAAGCGCTCGGGTACGAGTCCGTCAAACACCAGTCACGATAAAAGAGTTCAGAGACTTGTAGAAGCTAGATAACATGACATGGTTGCTACAGCAAATAACACGATCCATTTGGTTTAGGGTCGGGTTTAGTTTTACGTTATTTTCAAAAGGAAATCACATTTGGACATTTAATTTCTGAACTGCTGCAATACGTGCAACTACCTACATAATAAAACACTACCAGAATAACATTCATCTGTTTTGGATAAAAAATGAGCATGCTTTCAGTGCCACTCAAAGAACATTTCACTTTAAGAGTGTCACAAAATATGCATGAAACAAACATACAATAATATCATTTTGCGGGAATGTCACCAGAGGCACATTTTTCCAATGAGCTGAAAAATAATGACTTCCCTGGATACTTCATTAATCTGCCATTGGTCAGGTAAACGAATAGCCCCACCCTAAACTCACACAATTGGTTGATTTAGTGTTGCTAGGCCGATTAGTTGGGATGCATAGAGAAAACAGCAGTACCACAGATGACTTACTGTAATTATATACATCTATGCATAATGAGAAAATTAGAAAATATTTTGGCATAAATTGCACACTTTAACTTTAAAGATATCCATTTGGTTAATTCTCATATTAAATGTGTCCCTGCAGCACAGAAGCAGTGTTAAGTCGCTGGGGGATATTTGTAGCAATAGCCAACAATACATTGTATGGGTCACAATTATACATTTCTCTTTTATGCCAAAAATCATTAGGATATTAAGTAAAGATCATGTTCCATGAAGATATTTTGTAAATCTCCTACCGTAAATATATCAAAACTTAATGTTTGATTAGTAATATGCATTGCTAAGAACTTCATTTGAACAACTTTAAAGATGATTTTCTCAATATTTAGATTTTTTTGCACCCTCAGATTCCAGATTTTCAAATAGTTGTATCTCAGCCAAATATTGTCCGATCCTAACAAACCATACATCAATGGAAAGATTATTTATTCAGCTTTCAGCTGACGCATACATCTCAATTTTTAAAAATTGACCCTTATGACTGGTTTTGTGCTCCAGGGTCACATATTATATTATGTTGTTATGTATATATCATATCATATCATATATTATAGTCTGATTATATCAAAAGAGAAACTTTCTGCATGCACTCAGTATTTCTAAGATATTCCATATGGAGGGCTGTAAGGAGTTAAATGCGCCAGGCATGTTTAGTCTCGTGTATATTTAGAGACACAAATGGGATATGACATTAGTGACAAGTATATTTTAAACGTTCACATCACATGCACCGTAGCTCCAGCAGAGCCTCTTGTTTATAGCGCACAGCTGCTGAGTCACACAGTTGTGGGCGTCTGTCACCTCTGACCTTCCAGGCCTCACCAGTGCCTGATCCTTTAGGAAACCCTGCCTGCATTCCCGTTTCTCTCCATGTACATGAGCCTGTGATGACACCTAACCCGTCAGCAGCGCTCTTGTGTAAAAGAGTCTGATACCAACCACTGTGAAACTCCAGGAGTCAGAGGAAAAGCCTCAGCACATTTAATAGCACAGGGATTTTTCTTTCTTTTTTTTATAGGTACAGTGCTTATATTGCAGAATGTCTTATAATAGACACTCTGGATATGAATGGTCTACACCCCAAAACCTTTTTATGCAATTTAAGATAAAATCTCTTGATTGACTGTACACTGATAGAAGGTTCAATATTCAAACCACGACGTATTACATGTGGTAAAATTGTATTTTGAACTCATAACATAGTATTGAACAAGAAACTGCATGAAAATAAGTCTTTATTAATCAACAATCTGCCTCTATAATCATAATCTGTGTGAAAAGGAATAAAAGTTATTGGTGTTTTACTGCCACTAGTGTTCATTTCAGCTGAAAACTGCAGTAAGTTGTAAATCTAACAACCCTAATAAGACTGGTTTGGTATTAATAGAGTAGTTTGAGGACAGAACCTTTGTGAGCCAGTTTGGGTTTGCACCTGCTGTTGGTTGAAATGCCCGGCGTATTTCTGCTTTCTTACGTAAGATCATGAACGCTTCTCCAAGCAAGGATTGGTACTTGCTTATAACCCTGAGGCCACATTTCAGAGCATCAGATGCTGGCTGAGAAACGATGCCTACAGTGCACTGAAACTCTATATCAATAAATACTGAGAGCATGTTAGCTATTCTGATGCTGACGGTGAAGTTAGCTAAACCTGTGGAGGAGACGCAGATAACTCAAGCAGCTGTTTGAGCTATTCATTTCCCTTTTCAGCCTCCTCTGGTTTGATTCAACAATTGGCTTAAGAAAATCCTACTAGCGGTCGCTTTGTGAAAGTGTATGGCTTTGCCTAGAGGAGGAAAACATTTGAAAGAGAGAAATACGTTCTTTCTTCACAATCCCCTGTAGTGCAAACCTGCCCAGTTGCCTGTCCAGATGTCTAGAAAACACACACGTTTGGTTTCCCGTCCAGCTTGGCATGCGTGTTTGGGGTCAACCGGCAGTTTTATCGCAGTCTGCTATTCATTGATTAACTGTGGATTTGAAAATGTGTGACTGAGAAGAGAGACAAATTAGCTTTGGGCTGCTCATTTAGAGCTCTGTTTACAATTTCTTGGGAGAAAACATCACAGAAAACGACAACTTGCGACGTGCAAATCTGCATATTGCTTTTTAGCCAACTTCACAAGTGTGTGTGAATGATTCGCCGGCTGTAACCTGCGTGTGGGGGTTTGCATGTTAACCTGAGGTGCTTAACAAAGAGTCCAACAGCAGAGCTAATTGCATTTAGGACATATGAGAGAACGGCTGAAAGCGGATCTGTGTTCTGGGCTCAGTAGCAGGATGGTTTGAATGCGTCCTGACAGACTTTAGCACTTGCTGATGGCTCAGCTGCTGCGGACAGCTGACGCTGCAGGCCTGAACCAGAACACAACACAAGGAGCAGGTGCCAGCACAAACTCTTCCTTCTGTACAGCGAGGTGCGGATCCTGTAAACCGCTTTATTATTAACCAATCACTCAGCGCTTGAGTACATATGTGCATGTTTGGCACAGATATAGCATGCATATGTCAACCCACCTGTTTCACGCGCTACCTCCTCCATACTCCCTGGTGAAGAAAAGTACTTAAGCATGCTTTTAAAAAGAGGAATTAAAACACTTAAGTGTGAACTGAATGCAGTGTTTTCAGACTCTTGCATTTTATTTTCAATGAAATTCAAATGTAATATAATCTAAATTTATTTTAAATGCAATTAGTTGAACTAAGTGCTTGTTTGACCCACTTCTTCATGTGTTTTTATGATTACTTTTAAGTGTACTGACAAACATTTATGGTAAACTAAAATATAATTTAATGTTTTATTTCTATTGAGGTTTTTTAAAAAACACTCTGCAATTAAAATCATAATCTTTAAAGCACGACGAAGTATAATAAAAAATAATGATTTATAATGTATGTTATTGCAAAGGTCACTTAAGTGTGTTAAAAACAGTTCTAAATATACCGTAAAACACTCTTTCAATATAATCAATTTTTGGTCCAATACACGTAGATATAAAATATAAATAATATAGTATATATATATATATATATTATATATATATATATCATATATATATATATATATATATATATATATAATAATATATATATATATATATACTGTTTATACAGTATACAAATAGTGGTTTAATTACTATATTTGATAGCCATATCGCCTATTTCTCTGCCCCCAAAACTGCGATATTACATATCTCCATGCATGTTGTTATTATTTTATGTAATTTTATTTATATATATATATATTTTTATATTATAATTAAAAGTATTGTTTATACTTAATGTGGCTTTAGGTATGCTATTCCAGGACATCAAAACAAGTTTCACTTTAACCCAAATATATTAAAAATACTGATTTTAACATGTACTTTAAGGTACAACTTTTAATACAAAGTCGCTTTTTAAAAATTCTTTAGTGTGTTAAAAAAACTTAAGTTCTAAAAAAGTGTTTCTCTAGTGTTCACTGTTTTGGCAAATCAATGTAGATATAATGTTAAGACTTGTATATATTTTATAATGTTTTACAATGTTTACAATATATTTATCTGCCCCAAAAGGATACTATACTGTGTGTAATATATATCTATATATATATAAATAAACCAATTGATATTACTAGGAAGGGTTCGAGTAAAATGCTTATTTGTTTTATTCTATTCAACATTTTAATTTCAAATTTTGAAAAAATGTCATCAGTAGTTTACAGAATAAACCAAAAATTAACGTTTTACTCAAACACATAACTATAAATCGTAAATCTAGAGAAACTGAGAATTTTCAAGCGCTCTCTTAATTCTTTCCAGAGCTGTATATTACAACAAAACATATTAAAACATGATGTAAAATTTACTAAAAGTTGATATTATTACAAAGTGCACTTTTTTAAAGTGTGTTAAGAAACAGTCATGAAAGTGTCTCTTTAAGTCACTTAAGTGGTCTTTTATTTCATTATTATTATATTATCTGCAAGCACAGTTTTTAAAATATATAGATTTAAAGTACACTAGAAGTGCACATTGAGTACAGTGAAGTATTTAATTTGTTGATGAGTGATGATTGCGGCTGGAGGCTGTTTATCTGAATGTCCATTAGACGAGTCCGTCATCTCTGTAAAGGTCACAGGGCTTATTAACGCGCACATAACCTACTGAGATGATGAACTGGACACTGAGGCCTCGGTGTGAGAGCGATGAGGGTCATGTGACTCCGGCAGGTGCTTTAGGGGACAAAGGCTTTGGGTTTGTTGGGCTCTATGGCGCTGTTCTCTCTTCTGTTTAAATGGCTGATGGTGGCAGGACAATAGAGTGGGAATTGTGTAGACTTTCCAAATTTCACAAATGTTTCTTTTTCAAAGCGCGCTTTAATTCAACACTGCGGATAGCCTGGGAGAAGATGGTAAGGGACGAGGCATATATGTTGGGCCTGTAAATGAAGGATAGAAATCACATTCTCTTCGACTTGAATTGAATCAGTAGCATTTCTAAGGTTTTTTTTATTTTATTCCTCACCGATGTTACTGTGAACCATTCATTGTGCGCATTATTCTAGAGAATAAAATCCTTTGTCTGTGTAATCTTTAATCAGATCATCCTCTGAAGCATCACAGGTTATTCGATGATGTTTACCAACAGCCAAATAGCTACTTAATAGGTATTTCACTATCAGCTAATTAACAAAGCAGCTGGAAGGCATTTATTGTGGATGGGAGTAGCTGATTTCTGATCACTGTAAAAAAAATTCCACCTACTTCAAATTAAAAACTTAATTTCTGATGCTGCCTTAAATTGAGTAATCAAATTGTCTGTTCAAGTCATTTCAACTTAAACTGTCATAAAAAAATCTAGTTGAATCTTAAGTTATTTTGAATGGAAAAACAATTATAAGTATTTCAACCAAATTTATTCTCCAAAAACTTATTTGAAACCTTAAAAGTAGACACTTTACTTACATTTAATGTGCTTTCTATGGACATAAAATCACTTTTGTACATTTCTTTTGATGCGGACATCTTAACGTCTTTGACCCATATATACAGTGGGTACGGAAAGTATTCAGACCCCCTTACATTTTTCACTCTTTGTTATATTGCAGCCATTTGCTAAAATCACTTTAAGTTAATTTTACTATTTATGTACACACAGCACCCCATATTGACAGAAAAAACCAGAATTGTTGACATTTTTGCAGATTTATTAAAAAAGACATGGTCTTTATCACATGGTCCTAAGTATTTAGACCCTTTGCTGTGACGCTCATATATTTAACTCGGGTGCTGTCCGTTTCTTCTGATCATCTTTGAGATGGTTCTACACTTTCATTTGAGTCCATTTGTGTTTGATTATACTGATTGGACTTTATTAGGAAATCCACACACCTGTCTATATAAGACCTTACAGCTCACAGTGCATGTCCAAGCAAATGAGAATCATGAGGTCAAAGGAACTGTCTGAAGATCTCAGAGACAGAATTGTGGCAAGGCACAGATCTGGCCAAGTTTACAAAAAAATGTCTGCTGCACTTACGGTTCCTAAGAGCACAGGTGGCTCCATAATCCTTAAATGGAAGACGTTTGGGATGACCAGAACCCTTCCGAGAGCTGGCCGTCCGGCCAAACTGAGATATCGGGGGAGAAGAGCCTTGGTGAGAGAGTAAAGAAGAACCCAAAGATCACTGTGGCTGAGCTTCAGAGATGCAGTCGGGAGATGGGAGAGAGTTGTAGAAAGTCAACCATCACTGCCGCCCTCCACCAGTCGGGGCTTTATGGCAGAGTGGCCCGACGGAAGCCTCTCCTCAGTGCAAGACACATGAAAGTCCGCATGGAGGACTCCAAGATGGTGAGCAATAAGATTCTCTGCTCTGATGAGACCAAGATGGAACTTTTTAGCCTTAATTCTAAGCGGTATGTGTGGAAAAAACCAGGCACTGCTCATCACCTGTCCATTACAGTCCCAACAGTGAAGCATGGTGTGGGCAGCATCATGCTGTGGGGGTGTTTTTCAGCTGCAGGGACAGACGACTGGTTGCAATCGAGGGAAAGATGATTGCGGCCAAGTACAGGGATATCCTGGACGATAACCTTCTCCAGAGTGCTCAGGACCTTAGACTGGGCTGAAGGTTTACCTTCCAAAAAGACAATGACCCTATGCACACAGCTAAAATAATGAAGGAGTTGCTTCACAACAACTCTGTGACTGTTCCTGAATGGCCCAGCCAGAGCCCTGACTAAAACCCAATTGACCATCTCTGGAGAGACCTAAAAATTGCTGTCCACCAACATTTACCATCCAAACTGACAGAACTGGAGAGGATCTGCAAAAAGGAATGGCAGAGGATCCCCAAATCCAGGTGTCAAAAACTTGTTGCATCTTTCCAAAAATACTCATGGCTGTCTTAGGTCCAAGGGTGCTTCTACTAACTACGAGCAAAGTGGTCTAATACTTAGGACCATGGGGGTTTTTTTTTTTTTTTTTTTTTAATAAATCTGCAAAAATGTAACAATTCTGTGTTTTTCTGTCAATATGGGGTGCTGTGTGTACATTAATGAGAAGAAAAATTAACTTAAATTATTTTAGCAAATTGCTGCAATATAACAAAGCGTGAAAAATGTAAGGGGGTCTGAATACTTTCCGTACCCACTGTATATATAATTTCTTTCAAATCTTGATCCTTTTTTTTTGTAAGTGTGCTTTATGAAATTGGTATTGCAAAAATGGCAAAACTGAAACATACAATTGTACATACAATTGTTATATGTTATGTTTTACACATATTACATGTTTTATATACATCTATTTGATATATAATATGATGTAGAGATATTGATATGGATAGAGATATGATGCATGAAAAACCATGGTAGAAAAAGTCGCCATTGTGCATTTGATTACTGCATTGAAATTCGTTAATGACATGATGTATTATGCTTAACCAATTTTCCCTACAGAATGTTCAAGTAAAATGATTTCTCATCAAAATCAAATAACGTGGCCTTGCGATGACCGGCATTACAGCGACCTGCAGTGATAAAAACAGCCGTCAGTGTGAACGAGGCATTCAGCATCGTTTAGCAGAATCATGAATATGTCAGATCAGTAAAGGAATATGTTTGAAAGTGTGTATGCAGAGATGCGAGATTCAAACGCATTGATCTGGACTCACATGAGCTGTTTTAAAGGGGTCATATGATGCGATTTCAATTGTTCTTTCTCTTTGGAGTGTTACAAGCTCTTGGTGCATAAAGAAGATCTGTAAAGTTGCAAAGACTAAAGTCTCAAATCCAAAGAGATATTCTTTATAAAAGTTAAGAGTCAGCCACGCCTACCTAAAACGCCTCGTTCTAACACGCCCCCACATGTCTACATCACTATGTGGGAAGATTTGCATAACGCCGCCCAAATAAACGCAAAGAAAGAAGGCGTAACTTTTATTCTCGCTGTAGTATTGTTGCAGCCGCCATGTCCTGAAGACACTGTGTGTTTCGTTGTGAAAGCGAAACTACTTTGTTTGGTCTTCCAAAAGAGGACACGACTAGAAATCAGTGGTTAAGATGTATTTACAACACTGTTCCAGAACACTTCAACCCAAATATACAGATGTGTCTGACTCACAGATGTAGTAGTTTTGTATATTAAAGGCGTTTGCCACTTGACAGGCTTCAAAAACGTGATTTTTTGGCAGTGTAGAGTAGCGCTTGTTGTTTGTTGCTTCTCTGATCACAAATGCAGACCTGGTTTTATGTTTACGCGGCGCAATGCAAAGCGTAAAAAGACAGTATAAGTCATTATAATCAGTAATTATGTCCCCACTGGATGCAACAAATGCCTCGTTTATAATGGGTTTTATTGGTTTTGTCTCGTCGCTCCGGCCGGACACAGCATCACAGTATGGTGAGGGGCGTAACATATCCGTCACACGCTTGAGGTATTCGTCAATCACAACGCACTGGATAGCTGACAAATCAGAGCACACCTCGCTTTTTTAGAAAGATGAGCTTTGTAAAAATCGACACGTTTCATAAGGCGGGGCATAGAGGAGAAAAATAATGTACATTATGTGGAATAATGTTTTTTTTAAAAATAATAAACACATTTCATTACACCAAATACACAAAATAATGTTCTTTTTAGCAACATCATATGACCCCTTTAAAGCATCGCTGCATGGCCTCACAGAGGGCATGTTTTCCTCTTCATGATGGCTATTTGCAGTCTAGCGCACGGATCTGTGTTAGATTTCCACGCGTACTAATGCAACAAGAATAGCAGCACCAGCCTGGCTTTTTATGTGAGATACGGAGAGAGCAACAAGCCTCGCGGCCCATTAATTCATCCCGTATTGTGTATATTGATGAGCAAATCCTGCCTTTGATCAGTTCAGCGGTGTTTTGTCTTACAAGGGGTCAAGGGTTTACGCAGCATGTTTTAAATAACCCTGAAGAGCTGAGCTCCCAAAAACATGATGCACGTCAACATATACTGTAGAGCGATGACTTCACATTTAACCAATCAGACGACTGTTTGAAACCATAGACGGAAGAATGAGAAAGAGAGATGAAGAGGCTTTTCTGTGATCATGGACGGACTGATCATATGCACTTTCATCGTGTTTGTAGCACGCCGGCATCCCAGAGTTCTGCTTTGATCACTTTCTAAAGAGTGCTAACAAATTTTCTTTAACTTGTTAAAGAGGGCATATCAGGAGGAATCAAATTTCCTTGATCTTTTGAGATTAAAGAGCTCCGTGGACTGATGAAAATTCTGATGAAAACCGAACCATTTCCATTTCCAGATGCTGGGAAAAAATAAAATGTAATATTTTTAATGCTAAAATAAAATAAAATAAATCAAAACATAAAAAAACATTATGCATTTTTATTGCATATATTAATAAAAAAATAAAAAATAAAAAAAAATATATAGGGCATATATATATAGATATTTAAAATTTAATAGATTTATCTATTTATAATATATTTTAAATTTTGAATATTCGTTAAACTTTATTATATTAGAAACTTTATCTTCTTATTTCTTCGCATCTTTGATTATTTTAATGCTTTGTTGGTGAAGTCATTCTCTTTCGTTTTCTGTTGTTCATCTATTTGTTTGATAACCTTTGCTTTGTTTATGAGGGCTATTGTTTTGATTAGATGCATTTATAATTCGTTTTAGTTTATTTTGCTCTTGCTGTATTTTTATTTTCTCTCTCTTTGTATTTTATTGTATTTTATGTAATTGTACAGCACTTTGGTACACTGTGTTTTTTTAAGGTGCTTTATAAATAAATTTTGATTTGATTTGATTATTGTCAATATATAGCTTTCGTAACTTTCTGATTAAAACTGGACATTCATTTCCAGCTGCTAAGAAAAAAAATTAAATGGATACCATTTTAATAATAAATAAAATAAACACCGTCCAGTGTCTTTTGGCCTAGTTTAGATGAATGCATATAATATAGTTTCATTCATGCCTTTAAATGCCAAAAAATCATAAAAACAGAACAATTTTATTATGATTATTGTTAATATATTCTATAAAATGCATTCTCTGCTTTAAAACTCAAAAAATATTTTTTATAAGAGAGTTACAGAAATAATATATAAAATCTAATTTAAAAATACCGGTTAGCAAATGATTAAATAATGTACATTTTTCAAGTGGAGATAATAATTTTGAGAGGGGATAATCATATTTCAGAGACTTTGGCATCAAAACGTTTAGATTTAGACATGCATTCATCTTCACATACTTCTGTTTTTCCAGACTAGCTTTCTCTTTTTACATGACTCTTTCTCCTACAGTGTTCTATCTCACCTGTGTATTTATCTGAGCGTCATGAGATGCGTTTCTGTCGCTGTTTCTGCGTCTCCTGATACGCTTTGTAAAGTGACTCACTCGACTGCTGTTCATTTGTGTTCAAAGACATTGTGAAACTGTGTCCACCTCCTCCAAACGTGATCGCTTTATCATGCAATATCATTTCAACTTCTGGATTTGATCTACAGAGTGGTGTACATGTACATTCTACACAGGCTTTCGGTAGTATTTAACTGCATTAATAATGGATGTGCTATACTCCGACAGGCCAGAATGAATGCATGCATTTTTCCTCACATCTTCCGTCTTGCAGTAACTTGCATCAGATCTTAGTGTGCACCAAGTTCTAACGAAGTCCTATCAAAGTGAATTCAGTATCGGCTCCGAGAATGAATTAATGGCAGTCTGTGAAAAGATTGAGCTCAGGACTTGAGGGAGAACATGCTTCTGCTTTGTGACGTCACGTGTCGTCTCAGAACACGCTTCCATCTGTCATGCGTCAGAAACGCTCACCTTTACCTGCACCTTCACAGAGGTCAAAGGCACAATATAAAATCCATCTTTCCATCCGCAGGCGTCTATGTAAATGCAGCGTAACCCATAATCCTTGCTTGCATAAGCTCTTGCTCGTTCCCACACGCGTTCACACACCTTAAAACAGGATTTCTGAGTCGTACCAGCAGAAGTTAAAGCCAAATTCAGATGGCTTTAACTTTAAAAGCATTTGGTTCCTCTGATATTACAGATGATGAAAACAGTTGACAGACGGAGAGCAGGCTTTAAAGCTTTCTTTCTCTCCATTTATTGTTTATTCATGTATTTCTTAGGAAACGACATGCATCAGTTGCTCACTCCATGCACTGCGAAAAATTATTTCCTTACTTACTATTTTTAGTTTTCCAGTATCTAAACAATCTTAAATCGAGATACATTAACTTGGGAAGCAAAATTACTTTTTTTCTGAAAAACGTACAAAAAGTGAGTTTAAGCTTTAAACAAGAAAAAACATCTGCTAATGGTGTCAAAAACATACAAACTTGTTTTCCCTTGGCGGATATGTGTTCTTGTTTTAAACTTAAACTCACGTCATTTTGATGCATTTTCCAGAAAACAAGACCTAATATCTTAAGTAATTTTGTTTCTTAAGTAAATGTATCTTGATGTAAGAATATGTTGATATTTATGCTGGAAAACGTCTCGGGTTATGCATGTAACCATGGTTCGCCGAGAGGGAACGAGACACTGCGTCCTCTAGGTTTCCCCATAGCGACCCCTAGCGGACGCAGTGTCTCGTTCCCCACTCAGGGAACCATGGTTACATAAGTAACCATGGTTCCCTGAGTAGGGAAACGAGACACTGCGTCCTCTAGTTTTTCCCCATAGACCCCTAGAGGACGCAGTTTGAAGTTCCCTTGAAAGGGAATGTCTCAGGTTACGTATGTAACCATGGTTCCCTGAGTAGGGAACGAGACACTGCGTCCTCTAGGTTTCCCCATAGCGACCCCTAAAGGACGCAGTTCAAAGTTCCCATGAAATGGAACGTCTCAGGTTACTTATGTAACAATGGTTCCCTGAGTAGGGAACAAGACAACTCCGTCCTCTAGTTTTCCCCCTAGCGACCCCTAGAGGACCAGATTCGAAGTTCCCTTGAAAGGGAACCAAAATACTAAGTAAGAATAATAATTTAAAAAAATGACTTTATTAAAAACAGATTATTCAAGATGTGCTTTTCAATGAAAGTGAATTATGATTGTCAGGTGAGATTTTCTGTGTATAACAAATACAAATGTTGGTCTATTTCTCCCACAGATGTATCATATGGTTTCCAAAGAGATTAAATATGTCACGTGGTCTTATTTTCTGAAGTTTATCCCCTATTATCAGCTCCGGGTCACCATCCGCTTTCACTGAATGGAAGAGAGCAGCTCAGACGTTCTGCTAAACATCTCGTTGATTAAATTTAGTTTTAGTTAAAGTTGTATTAATTTTGTTGTGTCTTTGTCATTTTTATTAGTTTTTGTTTTTAATGTCTATATAGTTTTTATTAATTTTATTCAATTTTTATTAAACGTAACACCAATGAAAATGCTGCCTTGGCAACTAGCTGAAATAAAATAAGTGTAAGTTTTTGTTTACATTTTATTTATATTTATTTAATCATGTGCAGAAGAAGAAAATGTCTCCGTTTGCACTCTATTCAGCCTCATTTGTGTGATTTAACTGAAACCCAAGATGTCATATCCTCAAATAATTCCTAATATTCTCATTATCATGACACTTATCTCAAAGAAATGAAGTTAAGTTCTGAAGGTCTCCGGGTCAGACCTCGGCATTCATGCATTACATCACCGCCATTGATTTTTCCTTGTCGCTGTTCCTCTGAGCCATATTGATATTGCTCATATTGTTACTCTCTTGGAGATTATATTGCTTTCAAAAACAATAATTCTTGCGAGCGGACAGGCGAGGTTTTGAACCAGTATGATGAATCAATTTCAATTATCCTGCACGCAATAAGCAGCACTCTAATTGTTCAGCCCAAAATATTTAACAGTTTAGCCCGAGGATATTTTCCATCAGTGCACTCATTGAAATTCAAACACGGTCACACTGAAGAGCAACTCGTTTACGGAAACAGACTGAATCAGAGCATAAATGGACAGAAAAAAAGCTTGTGCAAATCACAGTAGGTCTGTTTGCAAGCTCACCGTTTATGCAAATCAAAATCTGAGATCAACTGTATTCTTGTCTTGTTTTCCAAGATCTAAGCATTCTTAAATCAAGACACATTTCCTTGAGTAGCAAAATGACATCTTGTTTTGTATCAAAACTAAGTGAGTTTAAGCTTAAAAACAAGAAAAAATGGTGTCAGGAAAAATGAACTTAATTCAAAGGGAAAATAATGGATTTTTATGACCCCCCATTTTTCTTGTTTTAAGCTTAAACTCTCTTTTTTATGTACAATGTATCATTTTTATGCATTCTTCAGAAAACCATTCTTAATATGTTATGTCATTTTTCATTAGATCTTATGTTTAGATATTTGTACTGGAAAACAAGACAGAAATACTAAGTACAATGCAAAAAACAACAAAAATGCAAGTGAGAAAATAACTTTTTTGTAGTAGAATTTTTGCTTTGTTTTCCAGTACAAATATATCTTAATTAGATACTTAACTTGAGAATGACAAAGGTATGAAGTTTTCTTGAAAAAACAGTGTTTATTTGGGTCAAAAATAAAGGAATATATACTGTGTATATATACATATATATATATATTCACTTTTGCCGTGTATTTAGTATTTTTGTCTTGTTTTCCAGAAATCAAGGTGCATTTACTTGAGAAAAATTACAAATATTTAGTCTTATTTTCTGAATGTCTCAAAATAAAGCAAGTCTAAGCTTAAAACAAGATATATATGTATATATATCCACCAGTGGGGTCAGAAACATTTTTTTTTCCAGTTTATTTTTCTGACCCCATTGGCATTTTTTTCTTGTTTTATCCATAAACTCACTTAATTTTGATACATTTATCAGAAAACAATACGGTACTGCTTGAGTATTTTGCTTGTATCTTGATTTAAGAATGTTCAGACATTTGAACTGGAAAACAAGTCAATTCGCAGTGATTTTATTCCACTCCAGATCAAACATATTCAGCAACAAAGGCCTGTTAGTGAATCTGTATGTAGTTGGCCACATCCTCAGGAGGTCTTTTGATGTAACTCAAGAGATGGCCGGCTCTAAATTGCATTCTGCTGATCTTAAGTCTTCAGCTGGATGTTCGGCTGTAAAAAGAGCTTGTTTGTGCCGCGGGGTGAGATGCACCAACCCCCACCGTCCAAACACACATACGGCCGCCTCATCTGTTATCCTCCCCAGCCCTGAGCTCACGGCCGTGCAACACCAGCCCAGCGCCGGAATTAAGCGTAAACAACCTTTTGGGGGGGGGGGGGGGGGGGGGCCCTGTGTGACATGGATCAAATGTTGAGTTCGTGTCGAGAGTGTTTATTGGGTCTTGTTTGCTTTGGGTCTGTCATGGAGGGTGCTATTTCCCTGGTCTGTCCACACACACACCACAAAACCAGCCACCCACCCACTCACACACACACACACACACACACATGTCTGGTTTGCTATACTTGTGGGGACTCTCCATAGGCGTAATGGTTTTTATACTGTACAAACCGTATTTTCTTTTGCCCTACACCAACCCTACCCCTAAACTACCCCTTACAGGAAACTTTGTGCAATTTTAGATTTTCAAAAAAACTCATTCTGAATTATAAGCCTTTTGAATTACGGGGACACTAAAATTGCCTCATAAATCACTTTCATATTGTAATACCTCTGTCATCCCCATGTCATTATACAAATTTTGTCCTCATAAACCACATAAACATGCACACACCACACACACCCACACACACCATACACTCAACTCACTCACTCCCACACACACACACACTCACTCCCTCTCACACACACCCACACACACACACACACATACACTCAACTCACTCACTCACTCACACACACCACACACAACCACACACACACACACACACCAGACACACACACACACACACACACGCATAGAGAACGTGACATCACACACACACACACACACACTCTCGTCTCACACAACACACACACACACACACACATACAACTCACCGCACTCACATCACACACACCCACACACACACACACCCACACACCACATACACAACACACAACATACACTCACTCACTCACTGACACACACACACACACACACTCTCGCTCTCACACACACACACACACACACACACATACACTCACTCACTCCATCACTCTCACACACACACACTCACTCACACACACCAACACACACACACAACCACCTACCTCAACTCACCACTCACACAACAACCACACACACACACACACTCCTCATTCCTCACACAACACACACACACCCACACCACACCTCCTCCTCCGCCCCCCTAATGGACACTCTCCATTGAACTGTTTTCTGTTTTGGTCAGCAGCAGCGATAGCTCGGTCTCATTGACTTGTGAGTCCAAGGAGAGTCTCGACCTGCTGAGATCATGGCAAAAGGAATGTGATTGTTAAAGGAACAGTTCACCCAAAAATCTAAATTCTGTCAACGTTTACTCATCCGTTTCATCTGGACCCTCGTGTCATTCCAAACACTTTTATTTAGTTAAACACTTTATTTTTTCTTTGGAACCTTTTGAAGAATATAATGAAAGTGAAAGGGGACTGAGATTCTCAGCCTCACAAATTTATGTTGTGAAATTTTGGACCTTATTTGAATGTTCTAAATGCTTAAAAGTGTAGTTAAAGATCACAAAACCTTTCCTGACAATATCTCTACTGTATTTTACCCAAAATATAACATTATTTGAATAATGATTTTGAATATTCCAAGAACACTAAAATGCCCTTTTTGTGACACTTTCAAAGTTTCTCCTCATCATGATTGAAGTGTGTGCTTTGCTCCAGGTTGCTTGTGCCAGAATCTGATTGCTCATTTATTTACATATATTGAGAAATCTGCCTATAACACCAAGTGTCCAAAAATACAATTCGAGCTCATCAGAAAATACAACTGGGAGCAAGACTTGTCAGCTGTGAACTTTTCACCTTCGCTGTTAGTCACCGCTGACTCTCTCTGGCTATTTCCATATTCATCGAGTTCATTTGTGTGGCTCATCTCACCAAATTTCCACAGCAAACAAAACAGCCTTTCAAAGAGTCCTCTGAATGTCTGGTAGCGTCGAGAGCTCCTGCTCGGCATGAAATATTGAGAAGTGAACCTTGGGGAGCATTGAGAGGAGGGAGCCAGATCGCGTTCCTCTTGCATCTTATCAGCTGTCTAAAGTACAAACGATGGTACAAACATTCAAAACACCTTCAGCATTTCTGCACGATGGGTTTATGATCACACTAACAAGCATGAAGGCTGCTGCTAAAGATAGTCAACTTAATTATGATGCCTACTAAGATACCTTCCTTTGTCCAAATTCTAAGACAGCTTTACAAGAATCTGTCAAGCGTCAGACAAATATGAAAATTAATTCATAATAGCATATGAGGTGTATAAGTAGATTATATATATATATATATACAGTACACCACACACACACACACCTAATACTTTAATTAAAAAATTAAATTAATATGTAAGTTATTAAAAAAATATATTTTTAATAAATAAAAATTATATGTATGTATAATATATATAAACAGTATTATTGTATATTATACCAATGTTAAAATTACAATCGATGTTAAAACACATATTTTTGTGGAAATGTGATACATTACTATTCAGTAAAATTTGTTTAATACTTTAATTAATCAAGGATGCATTAAATTGATCAAAAGTGACAGTAAAGACAGTAAAGAAAAATAAAATGCATCACAACTTTTCCCACAGAACTATTGTGCAGCACGACTGTGTTCAGCATTGATAATAATCAGAAATGTTTCTAATAATCAGCATATTAGAGTGATTTCTGAAGGATTTTGTGACACTGAAGAATGGAGTAATGGTGCTGAAAATACAGCTGCGCATCAAAGATATATATTACAGTTTAACAGATATTCACAGAGAAAACAGCTGTTTTACATTCTAATAATATGTAAGCATGTTTAACATAAATGAGAACACTATAATGCTTCTGTTCAGTTTATGTCAGCGTCCTGCACGTGTGTGAGCTGTGGGTTTTGGCAGAGCCATGCGCGTGTCTGTGAGCAGACGGTGAGTTCGCGGAGAGCCGGAAGTGCAGGTGACCCGCCGCGATGCCAAGCTGCTCTGAGTGGGTGCTTTGCTTTTCCTCCCCCGTTACGGTCATCTGGGCCTGCGGAGAGCCGGATTAGCCCTGGATCCACACCAACACTGCACAAGAAACACCGCGTTCACTCTCCCTCACATTTCTACAAGATAATAACCTCTGTAATGTTGTGTCTGCACTCAGACCGAGGTCATGTGCATCACGGCCGGATTGCAGATTGCATCTCATTTAGGTGAACTTGGGTTCAGTCTGTGGACTGGCTGATGAATGGCTTTTCACACCGGCTCTGCAGCAGTTAGCGCGTCCGCGCGACATTCTGAGCTTAGCTCATCTCTACACATCAGATTTCAGAGTTATACTTTAGCTTATGGTTTCGTTATCAGGGCCTACATTCAACATGCATGCATCTAAAGCACCAGTGTGGAGCTTTTGAGACATTTTAGTTTCATCAGGGACAGTTCACCCAAAAATGATCATGATGTGATTATTGTATGTCGTTCCAAACTTGTATGACTTTCTTTGTGAGGCCCAAAACAACGCTGGACCACATTTACTTTCAGTGAATTTACAAAACAAATATTGCACAATACATCATAAAATGTCATACTGTAAGTGACATACATTGTTTTAATATTAAAATATTAAAAATATTAATATTAAAATCCATAGTCTTCTCCTTCTGATACAAAAAGTATAAAAATAAGATTTTTTTTAAGTATATTTTAGTTTTTTTTTTAATAAGTGGTTACTTTTATATATTTTTTTATTTTTTATTTTTTATTCATTTTCACTCAGAAAATGCTAGTAAATGTCACAAAGAAATGGCTATAACATAAAATTTAATTTTAAATTAAATAGATTATTTTATATCATTGAGAACTATTATAGTTTGTTTTAAATATTTGTAATTATATTTTATATTTTAGATTTCTGCTTTAATTTATTTTAGTGAAGTTTAGTAGTGTTTTCTTTTGTCCATTTTTATTAGTTTTTATTGTCATTTGTTGTTGTGGTGTTGTTATTAATATATAGATAGAGAAATGCTGCAGTGTCAAATACTTGAAATATAAGTTAAAGTTTTTTATATTCGTTAAAATTTATTTTAATTCAAGTAACAAAATGTTTGTTGTTTTTACTTTATTTTAGTTATAGTTATATAATATTTAGTATATCCTGCATTGCAAGATTACCACACATTTATTAATTTTACATGTAATTTCTTTCAACCCCAAAACACCACACAATCAATAAATGAATAAACACAGACGAAATCATATTCCATTAACACAGAGCATTAGGCTGTAGTTTTATGGACTATTCTTAGAGCGTAGGTGGACTCCACCAAAGGTTAAAACTGGGTCTAACCGGAGAGTTAAAACGATGTTAACCCACGCTTGTCAGTGCACTGTTACTGACTTCAGAACGCACTGAGGAGAAAGCAGTTTAAAAATTGTAAAAAAGTGTAAAGCAGTTTTGATACAAACTAAGCGAGTGAGAACCAACATCTGGGACTCAAAATCTAATTCAAACAGAAATCTTTAGAATTTCGAAAGTTTGAAATACAACAAAATAATTGAAAAGAAAAATGAACTTAATTAAAAAATAATAAAAAGTTTATTTTTCTGACCTCACTGGCAGATATTTGTTTTCATTTTAAGAGAAAACTACACTTTTCACCTGTATTCAGAAAGTCCATTTTAGCAACAGAGATGCAAAAATCGCAAACGTCATAAAAATGAAGAAAACCGACCTTTCTGAATATTAAGCACCTCTTTTCACTGATCTTTTATTTATTTATTTATGTATTTATTTTCCACTTCTTCTTACACACTTCTTTTCAGTAAAATCTAAAAATCCTTGAATCAAGACTTGATAAGCAAAAAGAAAAAAAAGAAAAAATTTTGTTTATATTTTGTATACAAATATAAACATGCAATCTTTTGTTACATAAGACATAACTGACTGTGTTTGTGTAACCTATGTGTGTTTTAAACATAAACCTGTGTGTATTTGACAGTTTAAGCGCAATACGACATGAAAGAGAACTTACTTTAGTACTGGTGTCGTGTGACCGCCGCTTCTGTGCGCTCAGAAAACACTAGTTTAAGCCGATATGGTTCAAAACGGAACAGATGGTTTTTTGTATTTGAGGTACTAGGCTCTGCCTTATTCTGGAAAAGGGGGCGGGGAGCATGAGCTCATTTGCATTTAAAGATCCAGCATTAAAACAAGCGTGGTTTTCTGCTTCCACTAAAAACAGGCATTTTCAAAATGATATGATAAATGATCTGTGGGGTATTTTGAGCTGAAACTTCACAGACACATTCTGGGGACACCTGAGATTTATATTACATCTTGTAAAAGACAATATTGCCCTTTAACAGCTTGAATTAGTTCGTTATTTTCCATTTTCATTTTAGTTAAGTTTGTTATTGTTGGTCATTTTAGTGTTTTTGTTTTTTAATATATCTATGTAGTTTATATATATACAGTGGGGAAAATAAGTATTTGATCCCCTGCTGATTTTGTAAGTTTGACCACTTACAAAAAAATTAAGGGTCTATAATTTTTATGGTAGGTTTATTTTAACGGATAGAGACAGAATATCAACAAAAAAATCCAGAAAAAACACATTATATAAAGGTTATAAATTTACTTGCATTTCAGTGAGTGAAATGAGTATTTGATCTCCTACCAACCAGCAAGAATTCTGGCTACCACAGATTGGTTACGTGCCCAAGTGGAACAAAGATTAGTCTTGTCACTTTAAGAAATTACTCCTAATGTTATCTTGTTATGAGTATAAAAGAAACCAATTCATAGAATGTGTATCTTCCATTCAAGCCTCTCCCATCACCATGGGCAAGACCAAAGAGCTGTCAAAGGATGTCAGAGACAAGATTGTAGACCTGCACAAGGCTGGAATGGGCTACAAGACCATCAGCAAGAAGCTTTTTGAGAAGGAGACAACTTTTGGTGTGAATATTCGGAAATGGAAGAAATACAAAATAACCATCAATCGCCCTCTGTCTGGTGCTCCGTGCAAGATCTTGCCTTATGAGGAAAGGGTGGTCATGATAAAAGTGAGGGATCAGCCCCAAACTACACAAGAGGAGCTTGTTAATGATCTTAAGGCAGCTGGGACCACAGTCACCAAGCAAAACAATGGTAACCCTCTATGCCGCAATGGACTGAAATCCTGCAGTGCCCGCAAGGTCCCCCAGCTCAAGAAGGCACATGTACAGGCCCGTCTGAACATCTAAATGATTCAGAGAAGGCTTGGGAGAAAGTGCTGTTGTCAGATGAGGCCAAAATTGTGCTCTTTGGCATTAACTCGACTCGCTGTGTGAGGGAGAGAAATGCTGACTATGACCCCAAGACCACCATCCCTACAGTCACTCATGGAGGTGGAACATTATGCTTGTGGCTGTTTCTCTGCTATGGGTACAGGATGACTTCACCGCATTGAAGGACCGATGGACAGGGCCATGCACCGTAAAATTCTGGATGAAAGCCTCCTTCTCTCAGCCAGAACACTGAAGATAATGGGTCTTCCAGCATGACAATTACCAACAATACCGCCAAGGCAACAAAGGAGTGGCTCAAAAAGGAGTGGCCGAGCCAGTCCCCAGACCTTAATTCTACAGAAAATCTGTGGAGTGAGCTGAAACTTTGAGTTGCCAAGAAACCTTAAGGATTTAGAGAGATTCTTTAAAGAGGAGTGGAACAAAATCCCTCCTGAGATGTGTGCAAACCTGGTGACCAACTACAAGAAATGTCTTACCTCTGTGCTTGCCAACAAGTGTTTCTCCACCAAGTTTTGCTTGGGGAGCAAATACTTATTTGACTCACTGAAATGCAAATCAATTCATAACCTTTGTACAGTGTTTTTTTTCTGGATTTTTTGCTTGATATTCTCTCTATCCGTTAAAATAAACCTAGCACAAAAATTATAGACCCTTCATTTCTTTGTAAGTGGGCAAACTTACAAAATCAGTAGGGGATCAAATAATTATTTTCCCCACTGTATATAGTTTTAGTACATCAAGTTACATCAAACTAGAACAACAAACTAAATGACGAAGATGAGAAATGTTTCCTTGGCAACCAGCTGAAATAAAATAGGGTTAATTATTTAAAATATTTTATTTGATTTCAATCAACATTTCCTTTATTTGCAATAACTATAAGTTTTTTTTTTTTTAGTTTTAGTTAACTATAATACAGTTAACAGGGTTGCAAATGTGTGGCACAGCAAAACACACCAAACATTTGCAGTTCCATGTTGTTATGGTTGATCTCACGACAGAACAAACATATGATTTCTGCCTGTAATGCTTTAGACAGTGTTTGTGGATGTGCCGCAGCTTCTGCAGCTCTAGAACAGCCTCCACTAAATTATTCCCTATAAAGAGCAGAATAATAAGACACTGAATCAGTAAACATCAACTACTGAAGCACTTTCTGCTCCAAACTGCATCTGAATGTGAACGGGACTTTGAAATATGAAGGTAATAATAATAAAAAAGAGATATTATTCCAGTCAGCATCATATTTCTGTCGGTAAAAAGAAGTGTTCAAACCTTAGTAGTGCGTGTGTGTGTGTCTACACAGAGCTAAAAGACATGGACTTAAATCCACAAAAGTCTTATGTAAATTTAAAGACGAATTTGAGTGAAAGTACGTGTGCATTACATCTCATTGCTATGGTTGACCAGTCTTGTGTTGTCCATACGCTCTCATCACATCATCTAAACTGGCGGAGCTCCAGCGTGTGAGTCACTGAATGCTGGAAACGCTCATGTGTGTCTTCTCAAGCTTCATTCACACCCCTGCAGAGGAGCAATCTGGGATCTCGAACCCTTCTCTACCTGCTCAGCCATCTAACACTGGTTACATCTCACTGTATCAGTGACAGAAGCATTAGTAAACAGATGGAATGGAAGCAGTTACGGCTGGAATGTGGAACAGCCGCTTTGTCTTTAGACATACGAGTTCCTGAAGTATCATTAAGAAAGAGCAGGGTGTGGTCAGTGTTGACTTCAGGTGTACGTCACGAGCAGGAGTTTGTTTGAGTATTTATTGTTGCTATGCTACAGAGCCTACGTCATATTTATGTAAGGAACAGAAAAGAAAATGCATCACTTTTACGTCATCCACCAAAAACCTCTCAGAAAGTAATACAGATTTATAAAGGTATAGGACATGTTTTGTTTTTTTAAATCAAAATGATCATTCTGTCATCATTTATTCACTCTCGTGTTCTTCAAACCTGTATGACTTTCTTTCTTTCCCTGGAACATAAAAGAAAATATTTGGTAACCAAATGGTTTTGGTGCCCATTGAACAGAAACAGTTCTCAAATACCTCCTTTTGTGTTTCGCAGAAGAAAGAAAATCGATAAATACATAAATACATAAATACATAAACTGATTTCTAGAACAAACATTCTTAAATCAAGACTTATTTAATTTAATCAGTTAAAGCAATCAACTTGAGATGCGGATATTTTGCCTTGTTTACTGACAAATTAATTAAAATTAGACGAGTATTTGCTTAAAACAAGAATAAATATCTTGCATTGGCATAATAAAAAAATCTTTGTTTTTATGTGAATTCATTTTTTTTCTGTTTATGTTTATTTCCCCGTTGGCAGATATTTTTTCTTGCTTTCAGCAAAAACACACTTCATTTGAATTAATCTGTCAGAAAACAATACGTTTCTGTGTCATTTTGAGCATAAACGCTTAAGTTTGATTCATTTTTTCAGAAAACAAGACTTTTTGCTTCTCGGGTAAATTATTTAAAAATCTTGCTTTAAAAAATGTTTAAATATTTGTATCAGAAACCAAGACTAAAATACTAAGTGATATTATTTTTTGCAGTGTACAGAATGACAAGAGGGCGAGTAAATGATCATATAATCTTACATTTTGCTTTAAGTGACTGGCTAATTGCTTAATATAGCATTCAAATCCTACTAAGTGAGAACACACAGACTAAGTAAGAGAATCGATGCTAAAATACACAACTTGGGACTGCATTAATTTCTGTTTAAGCCCAGAGCGGAACTCGCTTATAAAACTGAACCATCTTTTTGGGACTTATCGGTATACAGCTCAGAATTAATTTGAAGCATCATCGTGTTGTATTGTGAGCCTGGAGTCATTTCCCAAATGCAGACAGCACTGGAGTGTATAACAGGCTATTCCTCTGCAATCCTCACCCGCACTGTGTACACATTTGCATGGGTTTATAACAATTCATGATTGCAAAACCTTAAACCTCATGCATACAGGAGCTTGGTTTACCCGACCAATGAAATCTGAGCTGTGTAAGGCGTCGACGTGCTGATACTATAGAAAAAGCAACACAACACGGCTGTATCGTGTTACTATATATGTAGCACAGATGAATAATTGGGTTTTGATTTACAGACAATGCATTAATAAATAGCTTGTTTATTTTGTCATCATATGCATGTTATTTAAAAAGCAATGCATACTGCATAACCCCATAAAGTCACAACAAGGTAAACCCACAGACTTGAGTGTACTGGTGTGTTTGCATAGGTGGTGATGACGAAAGCACGGCCAGCCAATAGCATCGCAGTATTTATTTATTTATTTTTGTTTGTTTGTTTGTTCAAGCAAAAGGACAGATTACACCCCAGTGGACAAATGACCAGAGTCACTCCGCTCACTTAATGTAGGCTATTTATTTATGTATTTATTTACACCTTCTTATCTACTTAATACGTCTGAAATTAATTAAAAGGATCCACTTTTATTGTTAGTAGGTCGTATTATAAGCTGCAACGCTAGAATCAGATTTAGCCATAAACTGTAAACATCGCGCAGTTATGATGCGTCTCCATAAATCAACATAACAAAGGAGCCAGTTTAATAATATTATGTTTAGATCTCCTACGTGTGGGAGAAAGATCACTAGGAACGCCAGCCACTAATGTACTAAACGCTTATTGGTCGAGGGGCGGGTCTCTTTGGTTGTTGACGTAGCGCGCGGCCAATCAGCACGGAGAACTCGGAGGCGACTGCACGTTTGTCCAATGGTAAGCGCCGCTGAGGTTTTGACCTCTGAAAACCGCATCACCGCCCCCATCGTGTCCGTGGCGGAGGAGCGCTATAAAGCAGATCCAGGCAGGAGTTTAAAGGGCAGAGTTGTAAAAACTCCCAGGCAGTGGGGAGTCGGATTGCCTGACGACAGACTCCAAAAAAACAACACGGTTCCTGTTGACTGGAATAATCTTGTCCATAACTGTTAGCTAGGAACCGAAGAGGAGAGGAAAGCACGGGCGTTTAATGTAAGTATCTGGCTGTGGATTATATATGGAATTGCTTCAAAGGGCTAACGTTAGTTTACTCAAAAATGGTGATATTCAAACCTGTTTGACTCGGTGGAGCACGAAAGGAGGCGTTAGGCAGAATGACAGCATTCGTTTTACACCAAATGCATTGAAGTACAACAGTGAGCGAGGCTGTCAGTCCCCTAAAATCATCCTTTTGTGCTCCACAACAAAGCGAGGACGCGAAGGCAAACATCTGACGGAGCTGTCATTTTGAGTGCGCTGTCTCTTTAAGAAACGCATTGAAATTCTGATTCCGCGTAGACGGAGAGCTGGCTGTTCTTGATAAATGCTCGGTTTCCTCGCGAATAGCTCTCTGAAACCGTGCAGTCATGTGAGCTGCTCTCTGTGTCTCTAGTGTACAGTGTGTGTGTGTGTGTGTTTTACGGACATGTCCAATCAGCCCTGCTTGACCCGTACCGAATCCCGTGCCAAAGTTCCTTTTTACGCCTAAAACCCGTCGTTTGTTTCTCCGCTGGCTCTCCAGAGCGATCGAGCTCCTCCGTTTACAGTTCTGTCGTCAGAATGTTCCCAATACCTATTCGTACTCTCAATGGCCGCGTCTCAAATTCTACGCGTACAGCACGACGCAGCCGACGTCTGCGCAACCGCACTATTTAACGCGTTTCGCTCGCCATACGCGAAGGTTTACGCGAAGGTTTACGCAAAGATTTAGCGTTATATTTGGTGTGCTGGACTCATTTGGTCAAGGCTACACACCCCGTGATGCTATTGGTCGCGAGCTTCGGGAAATCCGATCGCAGGGGTGTTGCGCAACGCGTGTCGCATTGTGTTCGAATGCCCTATATTCACATAAAGGCGTTTTTACGCAACAGTTGGCGGAATAAAGCAGGGAAGAGAATCCGCGTTATGCAATCTCCCTGATGCACAGTACACTTAAACCTTGCATTTAGGCCTCTCACTCTTGTGTCTGTATCAGCTGTGTTTGTTTGCATATGATTAGGCATGGTTTCTGAGTCTGCTTCTCAATACCGTGCCTCTTTTCCCCCTTCAAGGAGCGCGAGAGGATTTTCCTGTGTTACAGCAAGCGTTTCTCGTCCACCAGCACTTCTGGGTCCCCACTGAACACCGCACAGACAAACAGCTATGCAGCTCGAAATCCAAGTAGCGCTGAACTTCATAATTTCATACCTGTACAACAAACTCCCACGGCGGCGAGTCAACATCTTCGGCGAGGAGCTGGAGAGGCAGCTGAAGAAGAAATACGAAGGACACTGGTACCCCAACAAGCCATACAAAGGATCTGGGTTCAGGTGCATCCACGTGGGCGAGAAGGTGGATCCGGTGGTGGAGGAAGCAGCCAAAGAAAGCGGGCTGGACATCGAGGACGTCCGCAACAACTTGCCTCAGGACCTCAGCGTTTGGATCGACCCTTTCGAGGTGTCCTACCAGATTGGGGAAAAGGGAGCGGTTAAGGTGCTATACGTGGACGATAGCGGCGAGAACGGCTCCGAGCTGGATAAGGAGATCAGAAACAGTTTTAACCCGGAGGCTCAGGTCTTCATGCCAATCAGTGACCCGGTGGGTGTCTCGTCTGAGTCCAGTTCGCCGTCGCCACCACCGTTTGGCCAGTCGGCGGCTGTCAGCCCGTCCTTCATGCCGCGCTCCACCCAGCCTTTAACCTTCACCACAGCCTCGTTCGCCGCCACCAAATTCGGCTCCACCAAGATGAAGAACAGCAGCCGCAATGGCGGCAAAGTTGCACGCAGCTCTCCCACCAACCTGGGCCTGAATGTCAACAGCCTCCTCAAGCAGAAAGCCATCTCCGGCTCCGTGCATTCACTCTACGGATTCGGTCTGGGAGCTTCGCCTCCGCAGCAGAAACCGTCTGCGCTCTCGCCTAACGCCAAGGAGTTCGTGTTCCCCAACCTCCAAGGCCAAGGGAGCTCCGGAGACGCCATGTTCCCGAGTGAGAACCCCCTCAGCCCTCTGCAGTACAGCAATGCCTTCGACGTGTTCGCGGCCTACGGGAGCATCAACGACAAGTCACTCATGGATGGCTTAAACTTAAGTCTCGGCAACATGCAGTATTCAAACCAGCAATTCCAGCCGGTCATGGCTAACTGATGTTCGGATGATTGTAGGGAAAAGGAAAACGAAAGGCCAAGACGCACAACTGTGGATTTGGAAACCAAGATCCCTGTTAGTCACTGATAAGCGCATGTGCCCAAGGGTGTTTGTTTCACACTCTTTGATTATTTTCTCCCTTCGATCTTTCTCTGCCCCCTTGAGTTTGTACTAAAAAGCTTGTGTTACTTGCACACAGACACACACACACACAGGTTTGTTTTTGTGAAAAGTGGGGACTCTCCATAGGTGTAATGGTTTTTATACTGTACAGACCGTATATTCTATTGCCCTACACCAACCCTACCCCTAAACCTACCCCTCACAGTCTTTGTGCTATTTAAGATTTTCCATAAACTCCATTCTGTGGATGATAAGCGTTTATGAAAAGTGGGAGGAAATGGGGTAATTCCTGAAAAGGTCACCTCTCTGTAATCCCTGTATACCTTTGTCAATTATACCCATTTATGTCTAATTTTCACAAAACGCCCACACACACTCTCTCAGACACGCACACAAACACACACTTACATATCCGAGTTCAATTACATCGGTCAACAAGCATCTTTTCTTTTCCTTTTTTGTCAATAAAGCAAAAAATTTGTTTTTGTTTTTTTTTGTACAACCTTTTGGAAAAAAATACTCTAAAACATTGGGAAAAAAAAAAAGAAACACAGAAGCTTCAAGTTCTGGCCTCTTACAGTATTTTAAAGTTGGTAAGACTTGGCTGATTTTTAAGAAATTGGCACTAATGCATATATATATATCTGGGGTTACATGGTCTTTTTTTCTAATTGTATAATTTAATTGAGTACAGAGTTTGTAAATTATCAGAGTAAATATATATATATTGTTTCTACAACATGGTATTGCATTTATATCTTTTTACTACTCCAGTGATCTGTGATGGCTGCAGAAGCTTTATCTTATAATATATTTTGGTTTTTCTTTTTTTTTTAAATTGCTAAAGAAATTAATCTTTAAAAACGGATAAAAAAAATTCTAAAGATTGTGTACAGAATATTCCTTTAGTGTTGGAATTTCAGTGTAGGACTATGTGCTTTTTTAAAACAAAAAGTTGTATTTTCTGTTAAGAGTTCAACAGATTTTTGCTATATTATGGACAATGTAATCGTATCTGTTAATTTTGTACCTACATTGTGCAATACTTGATGATAAAATATGGTATAACAAAGTATTTTGAGTCAGTGTCTTACATGTCAAGAGGGACTGAAATAGTTTATATTACGTTTGTATTAAAATGCTTGAAATAATAATATGCTTGTCTTTTATTTTCTTTTTTTATTTGACATTTGCACCCTGGCCTTTTTCAATAAAAGAGAATTTAGGCAAGAATAAACTACTGGTGTTCCTTTTTCTTCCATGTTATGAAATGAGCATCATTCATCAGTAATTTAATAATTCATGTCATGATTTGCAGGATCTTACATTTGATCGGATATCGACATGCTTAAATAAAAGATTTTGACAAGAGAGAATATGATTCAGATTCAAAATGATTGCTGAAGCAAAAAATGGCCCCTAATGAACATGTAAGGTACTCAAAAACACTTCTAAAAATGACATTTTTCCTAATTTCTCAAATGTTTCTGGCAGATTAGACGGGAGCAAATGATGAGCCAAAAAGTGGCCATGCATAATCATTTCTGACCTTCTCAGAATTAAATGCATGCATTAAGAAGAACTGAACGTGATAATTCCTGTCTGAAAGCAGCTGGATGTTGTGCTAAACAGTCAAACACTGCAGTGCGAAATGAACGTGTGCTTTCTGTAAGGTGACCTTTAGAAGATTAATAAGAGCTTTGGCTGATTCATTCATTTCTGTGTCTGTGTTATAACTAAAACTAATGATCAGGTGGCATTTCCTCATGGCTCACAGGTGAGAAACTCTTAAAAATCTGAACTGTAAACCATTTTGGAGCACAATCCCAAATGTGGTGAACGTTGAAAACAAATCACTCGTGTTTGCTCTTATTGCATTGCATTGAGAGGCTTATTGCAATAGTGCAGCGCAACAATTAAGCTTCAAATGGCCACTTTGTTTGTGCAAAGCCTCCGTGAGAGCGAGCGTTTTGAGATTACACTGGTCATGGCATTCACAATGTGCACTTGTTTATTTTTAATACTGCAGTTTGAGACCGCTGATGCCAGCGTGGACGCAGATACAGCGCCATCTGCTTATCTCAAGTGTGTTTTGGCAGTGGCAGTTATTTTGGTTGCAACTTAAGCATATCAACATGAGGAAAACCAGGTTATTTGACTTGATGTGTTTTCTTATATGCACTAGGCTTGGTTCAAAAGACATGAACAAACACCAAATCTTTTTATTACAGCGACCCGATGCATGTTTGATATTGTCTGGAGTGACTCCAAACCTTTAGGGAAGGACATGCAAAGCATAAAATAAATAAAAGATGCATATTGCAATAGAAAGTCCACATATTAGAAATAATGTGGACTTTCTATTGCAGTATGCATCTTTTATTTTCTTTTATGCTTTGCATGTCCTACCCATACAGCAAAAAACAAAAACAACAAAAACATTTAAATTACAAAGAAAAATTATTTGCTAAAATACGTTCAAAGATATTTACTTAAATATGCTTTTTACTTACTATATTTTGGCCATTTTTTTTTGGCATATTTTAAAAAATATATATATAAAAATTTTGGTTAATTAAAAACATATTTGATATATTAAAAAAGTTTGTCCTCATATATGTAAATCCAAGAAATACATGAAAATACATCAATAAATACGTATTATTTATAACATAACACACTAGTATAAAATTCAGCAAGAAACATACTTTACAATGTTCCAAAAAATTACTGGATACTGTATACATATTATTATTATTATTAAATCATTGTAATCTAGGCTTTTCCATCCACATTTGCTTTCAGCCCATATATTGTGAGAATGGCAATTTATTTTCTTGCACCTGAAATACATTTTGAAATATATATTGATATATTAAGGTTGGAACTAAATATATGTCAATTTCAATAATATATTTAATTGAGCTTCACTGCTTATAACATATATTTAGCCAAAAAAATTAAATAATTTTTTTTTCCAGGCCAAAATATATACATGTCATATGATATGAGGCACGTTTCAGGCACTACTGAAACAATTTCCTGAGAATCTCATAAACATATAGATGTAATATTATACAAAACACTTCAGATTTAGTTTCCAGCTCCTTCTGATCCATCGCCAGTGTCTATGCTGTAGTAAAGCACAAGCATTTGAAGGCAGTGCAAGTCACTTTACCACAACGTGATCTTTCCCAGCATGCTGCAGATCTTTCAGAGACACACTGTACGCTATGAGAGCAGTCCATCAAGGTCAGTAACAGGTCAGGATCTGGACACAGTCAGATCAGAATACCTCCGATGGGCCTTTATTTGCATCAGCAGCATTACACCGTCCGCTGCAGACATGCTCACAGCTTTGAGCTGCATGTGAAATGCATCGGCACGTTACGTATTGTTCTCAGTCAGAGGTGTTTTTCTGTAGTCTTGCTCTTATGTGCGTGAAGTTCAACACCCTCAGTAAAAATGTGTGACTTCTGCGTGAGGAACAGCTTGCAAGTCAGGAACATCTGGTGAATGATACTAGACATTTTGTAACTTGCATAATGTTTTTTTTTAAAGTTGTAAATAAACCGACGATTATTGGAATATGTTTTAGAAGAAAATACTATTTCATCTATGCAAAAGACCACTGAAAAATAGGCGAATCAGAACATAACACCGACTGTGACGCTACAGTCGGGATCACTAATCGTTACGCCCCCAATATTTGCATAAACCCGCCCATGTTCTATGCCAGCCTCCAGCCGAATCATCAGAAGTTCTGCAAGAAACAAGCGAGGTCAACAGCGGAAATGGCAGATCATGGAAATAAATGTAATGTTCCAGGCTGTGCAGGGGATGTGATGGTGTCTGTATTCAGAAAGGCACAGAAAGCAAATAACACGTTCTAATAAAATAACGCCAGCCACTAAAGGGACATGGTTAGCTGCTTGCTAGCGGAAGCCTGTTACTTTACAGTACATTAGATTTCACTTAGCACATAAACAGAGTGAGGAGAGATGACTGAGGATGACGGCGAATGATTTACAGATCCTGAGCACCTCTGACAAGCATCTGATCTTGTCAAACGTGTAGTAAGTACTGCCGCTGTAGTTTACACGATCGCAAAACTCGAAAGTGAAAGTAAAAAGTGATCGTGCATTCGCATATCTACGCATATTAATAGAGCTTGCAAGATTGTAAATAAACCAACGATTATTGGAGTATGGTTTACAAGAAAATACTATTTCAGTGCTCGCATTTTATATACAGTATAATTACCCAACGATATAACTGCGAGAGACAGTATTGAAATATATATTTTCCCTGTGTTTCCTTCCTGCTGTGTGAGCTACTGAAATGAGCCGCTGTGAAACAGCCAATCAGAGCAGAGATCAACATTATTATTCATGACCCTTCCAAATAAGGTAATAACAGACCATTTCATTCTAGGGACAAATCCTAGGGTTGTAAATGGACATGTAAAACCGTTGCTGGAGATATTTTTGCCCTTACTTAAGCCACATACCTTCTATGTAGATATCAGAGAACAATTTAAAATATTGTATCAATGCATTCTATGGCACCTTTAATTATCTGTTAAATTTGCTCGCAATTTCTGAGGGAAAGTTGTTTCAGAGTACACAAAAAAACATTTTCCATCAATTGTTCATGCTTGTCTCAGGTGATAATAGTAATAATAATATATATATCTATCTATAAAATTCAAAATATTTTTTTAATTTATAGAAACAATGCATTCCCCCATACCAAAAGAAACTTAGTTTCTAAACCTATTCAAGAAAATATTTTTCTTATAATAAAAAAAAAAAAACCCTCTAGATTCTATTAGGGCACAGCTCTTTATATAAAGTTGGATATAAGTATGTCCAGCTTTATCTGCATACATGCAATACACTCATAAACCGATATATGATCCAATCTCAACTGCTTGACTTTTGGAAACATCTCAAAATGTAACTATATTATTGCACAGCTCTAATCTGCTAAATGCAATGATAAGACATGACGATATTAAGATATTAAATATTCACATCATGATTTTCTGGAAAGCTGCTTTGAAGCAACACATATTGTGAAAAGCGCTACAAATGAATCTATTGACTTCAAGAATCATTCACAATCTTTCACTAAACACTCACCCACACATCTCAGGCGAGCTGATGGCGTGACGTGCGCAAGAGCGAAGCATGATTGTTACAGATGGCTTATAGCTCAGCTCATAATGCTCAGCTGCTAATAGAGCACAACAGCAGCGCTTAAGAGCTCAAACAGTAACCACAGACCCTCTTACACCACTTACACAGCGCCGCCGCTGATGTGTTTGCTGTTCTGGCCTGTGTAATTTCAATGCTTCCCTACAGCTCTCTCCAGAAGCTGCGACACAGTTCCCTGTGTAATCTAGCAGCATTAGACGATGTGTCTGTGTCTGTAAACCAGCTTTGACTTCATCAGAGCCGAGCCGATCATGTCCTGACGTCTGTAATTCTAGTGAATCATTCATTCTAACCAGTCCACTTCTCTCATATAGTGGCAGAAAGTTTGATTCAGATTAGTTTGCTTAAATTATTTGTTTAAATGAAAAAATTACCTAATTTGTCATTTTAGTCCTTGTACTATGTACTGTTTTTTACTTTTATAATTTTTGTACAGTTATTTAATATTTATATATTTCATATTTTGATATTTATATAATAATTTCAATTGTGTGTGTGTGTTGGTAAAATTTAATTAATTTCAATGACATTTTACTATTCACGTTTGATTCAGGATCTTATTTAGATTCAGTCCTGTGTTTTGGGAATTTTTAAAAAATTTATCTTTTAATATTTTACACACACAATGAGTTATCATTCACTGACACACACATACATAATTTAGTTTTTAATTTTATCCTATTATCTATATTATATATTTACTGAGTTTGTTCAAGTTTGATTCCATCATTCTTTAAATGTTTTGAAATGAGCAAAAAATATCCAATATCCAATTAAAGTAATATACAATTTGAATCTGACTGTGTAATGTGTTGTGACTATTATAATTATATAGAATTATAGAATTATATTTACTATATTTAGTATTTAAATTATTACATTATAATAGTTGTACTTTTAAGGATATTTACTAATATTTATTAAAATTTTATATCTATATTATATTATAATATAAGAGAATATACATAATAATATCATATAGTAGGATGTCAATATATTAAATTATTATATAGGATAAAATGAATAGTATATATTTTTATTGTATTTAGTATACATTTTACCTGGCACCCAATTAAAATACAAGTTTATATATTATATACAATATATTATTTCAATTATTTAATTTTGTAATTTAATTAAGTTAATTTAATAATTAAAAACAATATTATATTATTATTAAATTATATAAAACTGATATATATTATTGTATTATTATTTATTATTTCAAATGATGATTTCCTTAGTTTAGCCACCCTTTTAAAGCAGCTTCTCAGCACTGTATCTCAGTAGAGCTCGTGACGGGACGCTGTCTGGTTCTGCTTTCCCGTCTGACGTAAGCCTTCCTTTAGCTCTTTATAAATGGGTTTGAGTTCAGGAAGCGTTGAGTCGCAATATGGGCTCACACGGAAACACCCCGTATACGTCAGAGCCGAGGATTTCCTCTCTGATTCAACGCAAAGGAATCCCGGTCAGGTGCTTTGTGATGTATAGGAAACTACTGGCGCTTTAACGCAGGGCATGACCTCAGTGTCACGTGACACACACTACCAAAACATTAGGCTTTTCTTAGCCTGAGGGCCGTGTTTTGGCTCTGTTTCTTGGAGTTTGCTTGTGAAACCTCATCTTAATGTGGTCTAATGCAACTGCAATGTCATACTAGGATCCGGCGAGGTAAATAATCAGTGCTGCTCTCGGAGGATCTCACCTGTCTAAGTTATTCAGCAGCACAGAAAGCCAAGGCCTCACTGATGTGCTATATGATTTTCAATAAAGGTCATAATAGGATGGAAAAATCCATGACTCGTGTGACTTCTCCTGAAAGAGTAGCAGCACATATCATTGCAAATTTAAATAGCAAGAGTTTTAAAGATTTTTAAAGATTTAGAGATTTTTGTCTTGTTTTCCAGTGAAAAAACTAAATCTCCCAGGTTATAAAAACTTTGTTTTAAAATGTTTCTAAAACATTTAAATGTCCAGGTTTTATAGTTAACAAAAACAATGTTCTACTAACTTTATTTCCATCCAAAAATATTGTTATTTGATAATTAAAAAAAAAAAAAAAATTCCAAGAACGTTAAAAAGTAATTTTCTTGTCGTGAAAAAAAATGTTCATCAAGTACAAATAACATCAGAACATTTTGAGAATGTTGATCTAAGAACATTTTTTCTCAACTTCATGAGAACATATATCAAATATTAATAAAGCTGTAAGAATGTTCCATAAACATTACTTTAAGAACATTTCGTCCCAACATTTATATAACTTTTAAAAAACGTAAGTGAGAACGTGGGCCTGTAAGAGAAGCGAACAATGGTTTAAGTATTAAGTCCTTGCTTTCTGAACATTTTGGTTTTTATCAAAAAAAAAAAAAAATTAAGTAACAAGCAAAAACATCTGCCTATGGGGTCAGAAAAAGAAACTTAATTCAAAAAGAAAACACATGATGATTTTTCTCACCCCATTGGCAGAGATTACGTCTTGTTTTAAGCAAAAACTGTATTTTAAGTCATTTTGTTTCAAGTAAATGTATCTTGATTTAGATATTTTTCTGGAAAACAAGATTCAGAAATCATTTTTGCTTTGTGTTAATGAAGTTTTACTATCCTGTTAGCTTTGAGACTGTATATGCTGGTGTACTTTTAATTTTAAGTTTAGCACACATACACATTTACAGTGTTCAGTTATTCTCCACCAGATCAAAAATATTGACTTATCATGTTTGTAAGGCTATTTTAAAAAAGGAAAACACTTTGATATGTCATGTGCAAACTTCCTAATCCAATACTACAGATATGGGTTACAAACTGTAAGTGCATCAGTCTCAATATTGCGAAGTGATTCATGAGTTTTGGGAGCAACGTTAAAAATCATCTCAGTATATGCCAGAAATGCATCTGAAAAGACGAACCACGGTCACAAGTCAAAGCTGGTTGAGAAGGAAAGTTGCTAAAGACCACAAAAGAAAAACCTCTGAGACCACAATAAACAGACTAAGAAAGTTTCACGCAGGCTGATAAGCTGAAAAAATATTGTAATATTTTAGCCACGCCCCTGAGTGCAAGATGAGTCATCACTACGTTTAACTCTTTTTCCCGGAAAGAAAAATATGTTTTTAAATGTAAGTTTTGTCAACATTTATTACTACACTAGCGTACAGATGACCTCAAGTCTATCATTTATTGACTAAAAGCCATAAAACTCAGAGTCTTATGCCAAGTGCCAATAACAGAATAGCTAAATATAAACAGAATATATAAATACATACAGAGGTTTTAGAGTTTCTAATGCAAAATAAGTTTTAGGAGTTCCATCGTTTTTTAAGTTAAGACTGTTTCCATAATGATGGAAGATCCATTTATGGTTCCCTGAAGAAGCTTTATGAGAACCTTTTTTTTTTCTTAGTGTGAAGAATATTTTAATAACTGTGGATCCATGATGAAAACATAAAGAACGTTTTCTCCAATGGAAAGGCTCCATGGAGGTTCTTCATGCTGATGCCAATAAAAAAACGTTATTTTTAAGAGTTTACAGAATTCGCTAGAGGAGGCCTTTGTTCGCCCCCCGGAGCAGTGTGAGACACTTAATTTATGGATGGGCGCTTTTTATTTCAATTCTTTGGACTGAGCATGCAACACCCGCGAGTGGCATAAAACAGCTTGAAGATCAAAGACAATTTTGTAGATAACTCCGAATGGATTAGTCTTGAAAGAGAAAGTCCATATCCACCCAGGGTCCTGAGGGTGAGTAATTTGTGGGCTAATTTTCATTTTTGGGTGAACTAACCCTTTAAAGCCACAATACAACACAATACAAACAATACATTGTATGGGTCAAAATTATAGATTTCTCTTTTATGCCAAAAATCATTAGGATATTAAAAAAGTCATGTTCCAATGAAGATTAATTTAGTAAATTCTACTGTAATATATCAACCAACTAAAGGTTGTAGAATATGCATTGTAAGAACTTCATTTGGACAACTTTAAAGTTGATTTTCTCAATATTTAGTTTTTTTTGCTCCCTCAGATTCCAGATTTTCTAATAGTTGTATCTCAGCCAAATATTGTCCTCTCCTAACAAACCATACATCAATGGAAAGATTATTTAAACAGCTTTCATAAGTTGTATAAATCTCAATTTCGAAACATTGCCTGGTTTTGTGGTCCAGGGTCACATTGTAATAATTTTCACTATAAAGAGCCTTTTGTCCAATGGAAAGGTTCCATGGATGTTAAAGGTTCTTTATGGAACCATCAATGCCAATAAAGAACCTTTCATTTTGCATGCAGTGGCGGAAAAGTCTGAGACCCCAATAAAAAAGCAGACAAAGTTTCACTCAGATGAATATACTGATGAAATAGGACAGATGCAACATTTGACGAGTGCTCTCAGACTTTTGTCCCGTTGGCTCTCAGGGTTTCTGGGCTGTGTGAGAACTCGAGCCGAATAAGCAGGATGAATTACCGTGGTTCACTCCTGTTTGAGCTCATAACTGAGCCTCAGCGCACATTCACTCAGTAGTAAGCACATCCTTAAACTCACAGCTTGGCCCAGCGATCAGTCAAAAGGAGAGCTGAGGTCTAATTGCCACCATGCTGGGAAGCCTTTTAAAGAGCCTATTCTAGTACATGAGAAACCTTCTCCGACTCCAGATTATTGATTCCCTTGAGTTTGTGTTGAGAATGAGGGTCTGAGCAATAAACTCGCGATTTAGTACACGTTTTAAGCTTTTTGTATCCTAGAAGTATGTATTTGAGCAAACGGCATGAAGTTTTCTTCGTACGTATGCTTTATTGAAACAAGAAATTGAGCCACTGAAGAACATGGCAACCTGTTTTTTACTCATTAGGTTTTAGTTACGCCATGAACCATGATTGGTAGTCAGACTGGTAGTAAATTTTACAAATAATTAAAAAAAAGGCAAGAAACAAATAGCATTAAATGTGATTTAAAAGTGGAAAGACTGCAATAGTATTTTACAATTTCGAAAAATAATTTTTCACAGTTTGGTGAGATGCAGGTGGTATTAGAGGGAGGGGCATGCAAATTCTACAGAGCACCTGATTGGACAATCATTTAGCCACGCCCCCGAGTGCAGGATGACTCACCAATAATTGTGCTCCTTTTTCCCAGAAGAGAAAACTGTAAACCTGCTTTAAATGTGAACTTTGTCAACATTTAGAAGTGCTAGCATACAGATGATCTCAGATCTACTATAGTCTTCAAAGTGCCAACAGAATATCTAAAGAAATTCAGAGGTTTTCTAACTCAGACTTTCTAATGCAAAAGGAGTCGTCTTTTCAGAGCTATATGTTTTTTTTATATATATATATATTGGAGAGGGATTGATGTGGATGCTCAGAATAATGCACGATTGCATCATGTATATTCTGGAACTGGAATAAGGCCAAAACTCCTTTCTAATATTTTATGCTTCACACATTCTCACTGGGGAGTTGAATTAATTCAAGGCATAAACCCTCAAATGAATATGTTGCTGCGAAAACTGTCTAATTAAAGACTCTAAAAATAAAGAAACGATTAATGTGAAGCTATAATAGCTTAAAGTCAGCATGAAATCAAAATTAACCCTATTTGCTTCCATAATACCAGTTCCTAGTCAATTGTGCATGATAATTATGTTCATAAATAAAATATTTGTAAAAATTCTTAGGCTTACACTGTAAGTAACATGAGAGAAACTAAATTAAATTAAATTGTTAATAGCAATTATTTGTTTGAGAATTAATCGTCAGCAATTAATTAATTGTCTTTAATTATATTATAGTCTAAAAACAATTAAAATTAGAATATTTGAATAAGGTTTTTATTCATTTCTTATTTTGTCAGTACACAATATTAAAAAAAAGTCTTGGTAAAACATTATTTCATATCATGTTATAAACATTAACAAGAAGATGTTCTCAAGCTGCTTTGAATACAACGTGAAAAGCGCAATACAAATAAATTAGCATTTTAAAAAATATTTTATTGTAATATAGAATCATAATGTAGAATTTAATTTCATTTGAATTTATCTATTTTTTGTTTTTACTTCTTGCTTTTATTGTATTTTTTATTGTTTATGTTTCTTATTAAACATATGACTGCTATTTTATAAAAAATTACAAATAAAAAAAAATCCGTAAAGCACTTTGAATTACCACTGCGTATGAAATGTGCAAAATAAATAAACTTGCCATGCAAGAAAAAAATTTGATGTCATTTCAACCCTTCCAATCTATAATATTACTGCAAACATCCAGTCATAAATTGTTCATTTTGTAGTTTTCTATGTGTTCTACTCTGATCTAGTTTAAGTCTCTCTAACAGGGCATGAACTAAATTTAGAGGGGAATAAATGTGCATCATCTGACAGAAGGACGTGTGATTTCTCTGTTCTCTGTGGTGTGAAGCTTACAGTGGTTCACCGCCGGACTGAGCCGTGGTCCTCACCTTATCTGACTGACCAGAGCTTGTCGTGTCCAATTAGAGAAACACAGCTTTGTTCTAATCCCGTCTCCCTCAGGCCAGCGCTCAATTCAAGTACTAGATGAAAGACACCACATTACGGAGCTCTTCAGGGAGTCTGAATCCACAGTATTCCAATCTTCAGCTGATTCTGATTTAATGTCAGGATACTGGTGCCAGTAATTTCCCAAATCCGTGTAATAACACGACAGGAAATGTCTGAGGAGACCAAATTACTTTGTAGGTTTGATGCAGATACCACACAGTTGCAATTACGCTCATGCCTCATTAAGGCTAAGCACATCAGCACAATACATGTAAACAGGGACACATTTGCATGTGAGCAAGACTGAATATGTTATGGGTCCTTGGGAGGTTTTCGTACGGGTTTTATTATTTGGCACACAAGAGGAATGGCACCATACTGTAATCGCGCTGTTGTTGCAAGCAGTACAAAATAAGTACACTGTCACCCAAAATATGTTCTGAAAACCTTCCTGTTCAGTTTATGACAGTACGTCTTAATGGTGGGGGTGTTTCCGGCTTGGTGCATAAGGACCTTTGAAAAGCATTCTTGTGGATATGTTGGCCAGTTTCATGGTCAGAAACGGATGTGCATGAGCTCAGATCAATGAGGCCTACAATCAGTCTGTTCCAAACAGAAACACAAAACCTGTGCTGACTGAAAGAAAACTGGTTGATAAAAAGATAGAATCCAGTATTTGGCAATACGTATCGCAGGGGACACAGAGGTGTGATGGGGGTAGGCCATGCGTTTTTGACTGGAACCCATCTAACCAGAGAACATTCCTATAATAACTTTATATATATATATAACTGTTTTTTCTCCATGTAAACTTCGACACAACTTCTTCAAAACTGCTCATGGAATGTTCTCATAACACTAATATTCGATATACATTCTCATAATGTTGAGAGCAAACGTTCTTACACGAATGTTCTGGGAACGTGATGCTATTTTTATAATCTCGGAACTCGGAACTCTCATTCTTCAGTAATAACGTTCTCATAACGTCTTCAAAATGGAACGTTCCTCTAACATTCGCAAAATGCTAGCACAACATTCTAATCACGTTAGAAACATGCTAGTTACATGATTAGCAACATGCTAACAACAGTAAATGATAACCATGCTATCAAAATGCTAGCAACAAATGCTAATCACGTTAGAAACATGCTAGCAACATGATTAGCAATATGTTAACAACAGTAAATGATAACAATGCTAGCAACATGCTAGCAACAAATGCTAATCACGTTAGAAAACATGTTAGCACAACATGATTAGCAACATGTTAACAGCAGTAAATGATAACCATGCTAGCAACATGCTAATCACGTTAGAAAACATGCTAGGAACATGCTAATCATGCTAGAAACATGCTAGCAACAGGCTAACTCAATGTTAATCATGCTAACAAAAAGCTAGCAACATGATAATCACTTCAGAAACATGCTAGTAACATGACTAGCAACATGCTAGCTACAGTAAATGCTAATCATGCTAGCAACATGCTAATCTCGTTAGAAAACATGCTAGCAACATGATTAGCAACATGCTAACAACAGTAAATGAAAACCATGCTAGCAACATGCTAATCACATTAGAAAACATGTTAGCAACAGGCTAATCATGCTAGAAACATGCTAGCAACAGGCTAACTAAATGTTAATCATGCTAACAAAAAGCTAGCAACATGCTAATCACGTTAGAAACATGCTAGTAACATTACTAGCAACATGCTAACAACAGTAAATGGTAATCATGCTACCACAGGTTGAGCCACATGTAATGACGTTAGAAAACATCGAGCAAAATGTAACTTGTTAATCATGCTAGAAACATGCTAGTCACTTGGTAATCATGCTAGCAACATGTTAGCAACATGCTAATGACGTTAGAAAACATGCTAGCAAAATGCTAACATACATGCTAACTAAATGCTAATCATGCTAACAACATGCTAACAAAATGCTAGAAACATGCTAATCATGCTAACAACATGCTAGCAACATTTTAAATCATGCTAGCTACACACTAAATCATGTTAGCAACATGTAGCGACATGCTAATCATGTTAAAAAAATGCTAATCTTTCTAGAAACATGCTAGCAACATGTTAACTGCATGTCTAATCTATCTAAATTTTCAAAGTTCAAGCTTTTACTGCTTTAAACCTTCAGGCTAGGCTTCCTCACGCCAACCTCTAAGTTTGTCTTGACAACATTTGATCTAGTTACATTTTAAAAACGCTGTCCAACTAGACCATTTCAGGAAAAATCGTTCCTTGAACGATGTATAAATAATGTTTATGCGCTGACATTTTGAGTACGTTCTATTAATGTTACTGGAAGAGTGTTTGTTCATAACCTTGCCATAATGCTCCGAGAACATTCCCTGTCCCCTGTAAAGACTCCACGTGACACCGGCCTGCTCTCTGTTGACCAGCAGGAAAGGTTAGTCCGGAATTTATTACCTCAGCGCACACACACTAACTGCTGGGCTCTTGTTTCTTGCCTGGTTTCAAAGGTCCAGGGCAGCAGATTGTAACCGGAGAGTCAGAATGGGATGGAACGCTCCATCGGTTCACAGCACAGCACCTGAAGCCGCATTGTGCCAGAGCCTCAAGCTTGTTCATGCTGATATCATCATAATCCCTCGGGCCGTGGATGGGTGTATTTGTCGCTCTTCAGCTGTCAGCAGATAGGCTGTGATCCACTGGCTCTTGTTTTGGAGCAGCGCAGTGTCACACTAATGAGGCGGCACTAGCCAAATACCCACAAGAAAGAAAAGCCCAGTAATGAGATCTCTTGAACATCTCAAGTGATTCTGCAAGACGGAGACGGGATTAAATGGGAAGCAAACCCTGCTTCTCCTGAGAAACGGGAATCTCACGTTGAGATCTTAACGATCTCTCAAACCGGTCTCAGAGCCGCACTCAAAATGCACTGAATTCAATATGAGCTCACATATTTCTAATAGGATTCTCCTCAAATCATTACTGCATTAAAATGCTTTTACGGTGTGGCATCAGCTGCCTCGTTTGATTCTGTGAGCGAAACGAGGAAATATATTTAAAAATCTTGTTTTCATAAATAGGTCAAATTATCTGATTTTTTTTAAAGAGTTATTATATTTAACTAAAACTAAACAAAAAAAAACTTTTTATTTCAGCTAGTTGCCAAGGCAATTTAATTTTATATATGCCATATAAAACAAAAACTACTAAAAATACAGCAAAAAACACAGCAAAATTACTAAAACTTTAACCAGAAATAGTATAGCAACGATGCTAAAATAACACTGACACACAGTCACGAGGGTCTTTATTTAGTTATTAGTTAGTTGGTCATTGATTGATTGATTGATTGATTGATTGATTGATTGATTGAATGATTGATTGATTGCATTTGTATGTTTCTGCATGATATCAAGATTTTCAAAAGGTTTCCCAATTTTTAAAAAGTTTAGAATTTTTTTATGTTCTGTTAAAATAATAAGAAATAATTACACTTTTTTTTTATTATGGCAAACTATATAAAGGCAACTTTTTTATCTCGCAATTCCGACTTCATATCTCGCAATTCAGAAGCAAAGTCAGAATTGTGAGATAAAAAGTTGCAATTATACCGTTTTATTTGTTTATTTATTTCATTCCGTGGAAGAAATTGGCTTCCATACATTTTCCTCTGGGTTGTCTAAAAACATTTTCTTTTACATTCACTTCGGTTTCTCTGGACTTTCAAACATGAAAACCAATGCTTTAATTTGAGCAGCAGGCCTCACATTCACTCCGGTGTGATTAATTAAGCCGGGCTGACTGGATAATAAAGATATGTTCCTCTAACTCCTGTTTGTTTTCTGGGAGCGAGTGTGCGCCGTGCTGTGCTGCGCCGCATACTAAACAGAGAGCGTGAGTCCAGCACCTGAATGTTAAAGCGATGTGAAGCACACAGGCCTGTTCCGGCTAACAGTGCTGAATAAAAACAGCCCATTAATGCAAGTTCAGTAACAGAGGAAAACACCGCTGTAATGCTTTCATTCCAAAAGCTGATTAGCTGAAAAAAATTGCATTCAATTTTTGCTTTGCTTGCATCAACAACAGATACTTTACTGTGCGCTAACTATCTTTTTGCATTATAAATGACTTTTAAATCTAAGAAATGAGTAGTTCACTTCAGTAATACTAGTGATCTAAAGCAAGTGCTTTATTATCATGAGATCACATGATTAGCTGAAGAAGAACATGTTTGGTTCAAATACTAAAAATTAAGCATAGTTTTAGAAGCATTTATTATTTTTTTGCATTATGGCATTTTATTACATTCATTTAAACACTAAATTTCATTAAAAAAATAATGATATATAATTCAAAAATGACACATTTCAGTTATTTAATACAAGACACTATTTGCAAAACCATTGTTTTATTCCTTTCTGTACTAGATAGTATTTTCAGATTTATGGAGTGATGAAACGAAGAATCCAAAATCTAGTATGTCAACAAAATCAAACAAGAATTTTGAACCTGACTTCATCCAACGTTCAGATTTATGTTCTGGAAATGCATGCAAATGAGTGCCTACTTATTTTAAAAAAACTCCTCATTTGCATATTTAAACATAACATTTCAGAAAACTTGTAATACAAAATAATTTTGCATTTGATGCAAGTAATGAACTGGGGACGTATGGATACATCTATAAAAAAAAAATGTTATGCTTAATTACATGCAAGTACCCTTAAACCAAACCTTACCCATATAGTAAGTACATGTAGTTAATTAATATTACTTAGTACTTAAATGTATAATTACACTGTAACAAGGACACTTTAAAATAAAGTGTAACCAAATATTGTCATGTGTCTCTCGTTACTGAAACAGCCTGTTATTTTGGGACTATATAGAGGGCTGGATTGTGCTTGCGCTCACCTAATACAGCCTCAATCGATACGCAGCAGATTACATTATCAGCAGCGTTACATTTATTGAGCAGCACAGTTTCCCTGCATTCACTGCCTCCCAAACACTGCAGGCCTACAGAAGCGCCTGAACCGAGGAGCATGATTACTGAACGGAAATCACTCTCTCAGTTTGACTGTGGACTCATTAAAATGCTCATTCACACAATTCATTTCAAACACGTCCAGTATGTAGAAGTGCTGAATAGCATGTGTTCATTTCCACACACTCGATTCCTCCCGCTCACTGTTGATGAAATAACATGCACGCTCAACATTAACGGTGTGGGTCATTTACTGAACGACTGATTAAAAAAAAGCACTTCATCACAAACAGATCAGCTGCCATTTATGGAGGACGTCACGTCATTGTGCTGTCAGAAACCTGGAAATCACTGCTGATCAATGCATGCGAATTATGACTGTGGAGATTTTAGCTTCATGCACAAGAGAAAATATTAGATATGGAAGAGAATTAAACGCCGCTCAGAGTCGTTTTTCCTCAAATCTGGCAACTGTTTGATGCTATTCTGATTAGTTGATGATATGTTCAAGTCTCTCTCTTGCTAAAGAGCAGTTTTCCACAGACTGAATTTATTTCACGGCCGATCCTTCCTGCAGCACAATGCACTGATTGACTCACTTCCACACAGCGGAAAGTGAAATTGGAAAGGATTCATCATAACTTTCTAGCAGGAGGTGCAGACAGAGTCTGACAATCTGAAGTGCTGCTGCTGCGGAAGAGGAGGAGGAGGAGGAGGAGGAAAAGGAGAGGCGGACAGACATGGTAGATCGCCGTCTGCAGAAAATCAATCACCAGTTTTAAATGCTTCATTATTATCTAATTATTAAAAGAAACATTCAAAACCCACATGAAAATTCTCTCATTATGTCTTGATTGCAAACTTTGCATTCTTTTATTTTATTTTTCTGTCAACCACACCACACACCACTCCTCTCTCACACACACACACACACACACACATCTCTCTCTCTCTCACACACACACTCCCCCACACCCACACACACACTCACACACTCACACACACTCTCTCACACTCACACACCACACACACACACCACACACACCGCCTCACACACACACAAGCACCACCACACAAAGCACCACAACACACACACAACCCTCACACACGACCACACACTGCTCTCTCACACACCCACCACACACCAACACACACACATCTCTCCACAGCACACACAACAACACACCACACACACACACCACCCACGCACACACACACACACACAACACTCTCTCACACACCCACACACTCACGACACACACACACACACGCACACACACACAACACACACACACACTCACACACCCACATCACGACCCACCACCCACTCACACCCACACAACACACTATTCTCACACCACACACACACCAACACACACATTCACAAACCAACCACAACACACACACATCCCTCCACACCCACACACACACACCCACACCACACACACACACACACCACACACACACAACACAACACACACACACAACACACTCACACTCACACACACACAACCACACACACACTCACACAACACACACACACACACACACACACCGCAAAAACAAACACACACACACACACACCCCACACACACACACACACACACACCATATCACAAACAAAACACCCCACACCCACACTCTCTCACCACCCCACACACCACAACACCACACACACACACACACACACACACACCACACACACACCACACAGCTCCCAGCGCAACCACACACACACCACACCACACACTTCACAAACAAAAAAAAAAAAATTCAGAGAACCTTACCAAGAAATACCAAAAAAAAAAAGGTCAACTGAAAGATCAAAAAACCGGCACGGATGCATTCACTTGAGAAAAAAAAATCTACTCTGTTTTTCTGAATTAACGAGTTAATTATCTCAGAATTACGAGATAATTTTTCATGAAAAATTTTTTTTTGCTCTGTTTTTCTGAATTAACGAGTTAATTATCTCAGAATTACGAGATAATTTTTCATGAAAATTTTTTTTTTTGCTCTGTTTTTCTGAATTAACGAGTTATCTCAGAATTACGAGATAATTTTTTCATGAAAAAAAAGTTTTTGCTCTGCTTTTCTGAATTAACGAGTTAATTATCTCAGAATTACAAGATAATTTTTCATGAAAAAAAGTTTTTGCTCTGTTTTTCTGAATTAACGAGTTAATTATCTCAGAATTACGAGATACATTTTTCATGAAAAAAAATATTTTGCTCTGTTTTTCTGAATTAACGAGATCCCTCAAAATCCTGCGAGAAGCTTTCACCTGCACGAAGTAACGTCAGGCCACAGTTGCTGATGCTAATCAGCCTGACCCTCCAACAACAACAACAACAACAACAGTGCCAGGCTACATGGGTTCAGTGCAGGTAAGATAGCTAAGTTATTATAGTTACATGTTAATGCCAAATGATGTCTGCTAACTGTTCGCTTGACGACATGTACAACGAGGTTAGAATAGCTGTTTATAAACATGTAACGTTAATGTTACGGGCATATTTTTTACGAACTACGTTAACTTAAGTTATACCATCAACTGCAGTTGGTAGGCTAACTTATGTAATGTTAAGCTAATATTTGTACCGTTAGTCAGCAAAAGGAACCTTAACTTTTAAGGTCGAGGGGATAATTACGTGTGATTTTTAGGAGGAATATCACGCTAACCACCTTCCTTTCAGTTTGTTGGCTAGGATAAGTAAACCACGCTATTTGCTGTAACTTTAGTGCTTAATTTGTAAATCAAAAGGTCCTCGAACACAGAGAGGCTGCTGTCAGGGGGAGGGAAAAAGTCACGTCAGAAATCCCCAGTGCATGCAGCACGTTGGACATCGCGACATTACATAACAGTAAACAAACATTCAGAACTTTGCCAGTTTCAGAGCCAGCAGGGATACTATTTCGATTAAGTTTTGCACGGACGTTTAGTATAGTGTTCAGCGTGCTACACCAATAATAATGTTGAATATATTCTGACATTGCTTCGGTTTCTTTAGTTGTGCCCTCTCTTTTGGTTTGTCACTATGCATATGTGTCCTGTTATTGTTTTATTTGTTGATATTTTTCTAAACTGTGTACTTGATGCATTTAATAATTTGGAAACAAAGCTAGCTTTTTGAAGCGTTCCAAAGCAAGTTATATATTTTTCAGAAACTAGATTCCGGTTGTGCAGTGAATCACAGATAAATGAGTACATATAGCCTGTGTCTCAACACTATTGACCTTGTTCTTGAGTCTAGCCTTCTCTACGATTTGAGTAATGTTACTGTTAAAGGTGAGCACATTCAAGTGCTTAAGACAGTTTGACTTCCAAGTGATAAGAAAGGCCTATAGTTGCCTACCTATACAGTTGATACATGAAACATCCTTTTTTAGCAACGTTATCACACTCTTGGCCTTTATTAATGTTCTTGTAAAAAATGCCGAAATACATTTTTGAGATATTTAAAGCAATTACAATTTTGAGGGTACAGTCCTAAATCTGTTTATATTTGTGGTGCAACACATATTTACATAAATGCTGCCTTTTTCCGACATTTGTTCAGGGCCAGCTATGGCTACGTCTTCAAATACCCCCCTCCCACAAGATGATGGTCTGTGGATGTTTCTTCAGAGCCGAGGGATTCCTGAGGAAAATATTCAGAAAATGCAGCAAGATCATGTAGGTGACAGCACATTCATTCCTGCAATATTATGGAGTACATATTAGCAGTAATATATGGGAGAAGTGCTTTTCTTGTAATTGAGGTAAATGGTTATATAATTAAAGAGCAATACATGAAAGTAATCAGTCCCCTGCCTAACTTTGATGTCAAGGATTTTCACTGTTAATACACTGTATTTTCAGCATCATTATGTCACTCAAACTTCATTGTTATGGTTACAACCATTTTTTTAGACAGCAGTTTTTGTTTTAAATTACTTAATATTTTAGCTCCTTTTTATTCCCATGCGAAAAAAGAAACAAGCAAGTGAAGAAAAATAGAAATAAATTGCTGATTTGTAGCTACTGCTAAGAAATTAATTTTCACTCATATGGAAATATAGCCATCTCTTAGATTTAACATAACCAATATGTCTTACTGTATTGTTTTGTTTTCATTACAGATTGACAGCTCGGTAGTTGGAGAAATAGATGATGCCACTATGACTGCTTACATTCCAGCATATGGTGATAGGATTGCTACAAGGCGTTTCTGTATGGAAAAACAGAGAAAAGGTGGTGATGATCTAAAAAGACTGTCCTTATTTGAAAAACTTAGAAGAAAGATGGGCACATTGACAAGCAATAAAGACACAGATCAAGATTTTGAGGAGGAGCATTCTATGCAGCCAACAAAGATACATCTGAGAAATAACAAAAGGGCCGTGAAGATGACAAGGAAAATAGAACTAGGATGGATACACGGCAAGAAACAAGTGAGAAAACGCAATGGTGGAGGAACCAGAGTTCTTGATATTTCCAAGAAAGCCGCAAAAACAGAGATTCTATCACAAGCTAAAAAGCTATTTTTCCCCAATGAGAAATCGAGAAAGGGAAAGTGGGAAGAGTTCAGTCACAACATTGTTGACTTTCAGGAAGCATACCTTGATGAGGGTGTTAGTGTGGGAGAGCTCTATGAGACACATAAATTGGGGATTTTAAGATTTTACTTGTTCACAGAGCACCTGACAAATGGAGATGAAGTGTTCACAGAGATGACAGAAGGAACTGATGAACAGACAGATGCAGCGAGGCTAAATGAGCGACAGAAAAACACAACAGAAGATAATGAGCAGCTGACAAAAAAAACACATGACAGTGAACAGCAGACACTCACTGTGGAAGCTTTGGTCTCTACTGCTGTAGAGATTGTTGATCTTACATCTTTGTGTGATACATCGGAGGTCATTTTTGGCCCTTTGCAAGGTGGACCATTTTTAGAAGATCTTGATGACACAATCTTACATGAGCCTATAGAAGAGGCACAGATAAACATCAACGCCTACAGCTCAACTCCTGTTCATTCTGACACAGTGCCTGCTGGCCCATTAAGTCCTACTTATGAACTTTTGCATGTGACAGTGAAACTCCACAGAGTCAATCTCTTGGAGGAACTGATTACCCAATTCAAGGATGAAGCGATGATGTCCTACTCTGTGAAATACAGCTTCATTCATGAAATGGGGGCAGATGCTGATGGCGTGTCCAGGGATGTATATGCTGCCTTCTGGACAGAGTTTTTAGACTGTGCAGCAGAGGGTGCAGATGTGAGGGTGCCATCACTATCCCCAAAATGGCAAGAGGAAGAATGGAAATCTGTTGGTAGGATAATGGTCAAGGGATTAAAGGACCATGGATATTTTCCTTCTCGGCTGGCTCAAGCCTTTACAGCAGCAATCACATTTGGTGAACACACTGTCTCACCTGATTTATTGTTTGACTCACTAATGTTGTATCTTAGTCAGTCTGAGCGCGATCTCTTGTCCACTGCTTTGCAAGACGCCCTTGATGGTGATGATGAAGATGAGCTTCTTGATCTTATGGATCGCATGGGAGTAAGAACAGTACCAACACAAGAGAACTTGAAAGCTGTGCTTCTCCAAGTGGCCCACAAGCAAATAATCCAGCAACCAAAATATGCACTGGATAACATTGCAGCAGTCGCAGGACCAACTTTCAGGGAGTTCTTCCCGAGTGTGCTGGATATGCAGAAGATGTATGAGGATCTTAAACCATCAACCCGAAAGGTATTAAAGTTGATCACGGCCTCTCCAGCTACTCCAGCAGAGAACCAAAGTTTGCGATTTTTACATCAGTACATCAGGGGATTGGATGAGATAGGCCTCCGGAAGATGTTGAGATTCGTGACAGGGTCTGATGTCATCTGCGTTAAAGACATTCAAGTCATATTCACCCCTTTGGAAGGGTTATCAAGGCGGCCTATTGCACATACTTGTGGCCCAACTTTAGAGCTGCCATCAACTTACAACAGCTATCCTGACCTCCGAGCTGAAATGGAGGCTATACTGTCCAGCAACTTCTATGCAATGGACATTGCATAGAAGTGTCTCACTCACTCACATGTACACACTCTTCCCTCTTGCCCAGTTATAGCCTTATCAGTGCCATCTGTTTACCTTTAGATAGTGTGTGAATGTGAGACAGAGCACATAGGGGAAGTAATTAAGGTGGTGCATTATGAGCGCAGGGTGATTTATTTTTTATTTTATGTTTTTCAGTTTTATCCAGAATGTCATTACCAAACTTACTGTGGAAACATGTTTACTGGCTGATGAACATTTTGTTGATGGACTCCGAATATATCCAGCCCATAGAAACATTTACACATGATAACAAGATACAATAATCAGTTTGATTTATTGATAATGATACAGGACCATTCAAATGCCATTTAGGTTGCCCTGTTTGCAGTGGGCCCAAAGTGTGTCAAATCACATTTGGTCATGCTGAATAGTTCCACCGTGAGGACAAATTTGCCATTTTGACAATGGCAACATGTTTTGCAACGTTTCATATGCAGTTGCTGTTATTACCAGACTTAAACTGTCTGTAGAAACATATTGAGTGGCTGAACATTTTGTTAATATACTTTAAGGTCCACTTAACCAAAAAAACAATTATAAGCCTTTTACACAATGTATGTTATAAATGCATGTGGATACATTTTCATTTTTAAGTGATTTAGATACATGTACCAATATTTTAAATGTACTTTTATGTAAGCCATCATTTCTGTTAGCAGTTTAGGAGCATACTTTTTGGGACAATTTAAAAGTAATGTTCTTGTAAAGTTGCATTTTCATTGAGAAATTATAATTAACTTGGACCCTGAGGTAATGTCAGCTTATGTTAAATCTTAATATTGGCAGTGTTTGGAAATCTGTTCTAACATACAGCACTGTACATTAGGTGTTCTGCTTTTTACAAATAAAAAGCACAGGTTTCTCTCTTGTTTTGTACAGATGTTTTCAAACAAATTGGGTCTTTACTGCAGATAACACACACGGATCTTGTCTCACACAGTAGAATTACTGAGTTTTGACAACTGCACTGCAGTTCCTGCATTCACCAGCACTCTTTAGACAACATATTTAAACAGTCATCTCTACATTACCAAATTTACCAAATAGGCCTATTTCCTACATGCACAGTAAATCACACTGGGGAGAAAAAATGTTGCACTGCACTGGTTTAGCATGTATTTATATGATGCCAAATAATTGTGTAAAAAAAGTGCTTTATGTGCAGCCCAGAGACACATGATAACAAGATACAATAATATTTTTGATTTAAAGGCCATCCAAACATCATGTAGGTTGCCCTGTTTACAATGAGCCCAAAGTGTGTCAGACCACATCTGGTGATACGAAATAGTTCCACCATAAGGACAAATGTGCCATTTTTGACAATGGCAACATGTGATACCTTTCATTTGCAGGTACAGGATTGTTCCCAGTTCTGTGGTTGAGATGTACTTTTTACATAATGATGAATAAAAAGAGATGATATGGAGCTCAGTTGGGAGATGTCAATTATGAAAGAGTTGTCTATTATTGATTGCTTAAACACAGTACTTCTGTCAAACATTTACAGTGAATGTCATGGTATATAACCTTTTCCGTCCAAACTGCAATTCTGTTGTTTTTTTGGCTATGAGTGGGTGCTCACATTCAGTCATTTGATCCAGTAGAACAACTTGTGATTATTAAATTTGGGTACGTATGTAAGCACGTAAGAACATGTAAAGATCAATGGCTTCCTCTGGAGAGGTTGGTGGATGAAGACTGTTTTCTGCCATGGCAAGGCAACAAATGTCAAACACTGTATTATCACAGGGATATGGTCCTCTCTCACGACATTCCTCCCTACAAGCCTGTATCTTCTGTTGGGATGCCTCTTTAAGGTACTCCCTAGCACCAAAAAGTTGGGGTAGGGTGTACATCATCACTGGACGTCCACCTGGAGACACAGCATTTCTGGATGGGCGAATTCTGTGAGTGTTCCAGAGGTGAACAACATCCTGCAATTCTCTCTAAATATAAAGAAAAAGAGTGGGAAAGTAAGAAAATTAGTCCACACTGTTGCAATACCACCTGCAGGCAAAATAAATGCTTATGGTCCAGTATGATACAGTAGAGCCGTTTCTCAAACAGTTTCATGCATGTTAAATTCTATATTTGAAAACAATACATCTCTGTATGTTAAGATTTGTGTTATATGATCAGGGCCAGATAAGTCATCCCTCTCTCACATACTGTGTCCCACTAATGCAGAGAAACAATTTTCTTTCTCCAAAATGTACATAAAAGTACCAGAATGAAATGAATAAAAGTAGGCTACTCATAGTGCGGTAAATTTTCCTTGTCAGTGTTTTACTATTATGATGTTTTTGGGTTAATATTAGATAGCAGTTTGTGCAACATCCATATAACAGGATTAATATTACAGCTGCATTAATGTTTGTGTTGCATTTTATTGTTGTAGATGTAGGCTGCTGCTAATTCTAACTACTTATACTGAGATCCACTTATCTCTTTAAAAGTCAACTATATGTAGGAAAAATTGTGATCTACAAATTAATTTAATAATCTAATTAAATAACTAATGGTTATCGCCCATTTGCATCTGTTATGGAACAGTTGTTAGACCTATGAAATGAGATAATTATGCTGCATGTCACAACATTTTGGCGTACTGACAAAATCTATAGCTGAATAACATATCACAATTTACATGTCTAAAGCACATTTCTTACCTCTATTATTTCAAGACATGTGAACTGTATTAGACTTTTGTCTAGGAAGTCACCGGAGAAGTCGTCAGAATCTTTTAGATCTTGAAATAGGTTGATCCAGAACTGTGCATGCTGCTTCCTCAAAAATCCCCACCAATGCTCTATCCGTTGGTTATGATTGCTTGAGCCATACAAATAGCAATTTCTCGAATAGTCCGTATGATCATGTCTCAAGAACATCTGCATCTGTTCCATGTAACAATTCTCTGTCCCTAAGTCTGAGCGAATTCGGGTGGCTGTCCCATTCCTTGATAACACCGCATCAATAAAGTATCCAGCGATGACCTTGGGATCACTACTTGTAGAGTATGCATGTAGCCATATCATCATTCGTGAAAACCCGTCGATTGCACCATTGATGCAGATCCCATATGGTTTGAGTTTATCATATGAATCAACATGCCATAAAAAGTTCGGGCCTGGATTATGATACAAACGTCGCCGAAAACGATTCCGGCGCCTCAGTTGCACTCCATGGGGATCCAGTATTTTCAACAATTGCCTGATTGTCTCTTGTGTCACCACGTAGCCAGCCTGAATGCATTTCAGATGCATCATCTTATATCCGTGAAGCATACCATATCGGTTCAACTGATCCTGGAGAAACACAGCAATGTCAAGCAGATCAGAATGTTCTTTTCGTCTGAACAGGCGCAAAGTCTTGAGGTGTCTGCGCAAAGTTGACACACTAATAACAATACCATTTATATTACTTAAAGACAGCAGTATCTCCCAATGTCTCAAACCCAAAGTAAAATAAAACCGGATTAAACTTGAAAGGCGGAACATGTTTACTTCCATGCAATCCAGCTAAAATAGAGCTCCTGGCAGGATTTTGAGGGATCTCGTTAATTCAGAAAAACAGAGCAAAATAATTTTTTTCATGAAAAATGTATCTCGTAATTCTGAGATAATTAACTCGTTAATTCAGAAAAACAGAGCAAAATAATTTTTTTCATGAAAAATGTATCTCGTAATTCTGAGATAATTAACTCGTTAATTCAGAAAAACAGAGCAAAATAATTTTTTTCATGAAAAATGTATCTCGTAATTCTGAGATAATTAACTCGTTAATTCAGAAAAACAGAAGCAAAATAATTTTTTTCATGAAAAATTAATTCTGAGATAATTAACTCGTTAATTCAGAAAAACAGAGCAAAAACTTTTTTCATGAAAAATGTATCTCGTAATTCTGAGATAATTAACTCGTTAATTCAGAAAAACAGAGTAAGATTTTTTTTCCTCAAGTGAATGCAATACGCTTCCGTATGATGCTGTGATGCCTAAATACACTTTGTTTAATTTTAGACAGAATATTATGGATTTATAATCTAACTATCTACATTATTGGAATCAGCCGGAATTTTAATATTGTGCATTCCTAAATGAATCATTAACAATCATAAGACCAGAAACATGTATTAACCACATGTAAATACAGTTTTTGAAACATTTTTTCTTGGTTATACGTTAATGTACGAAACTTCATTTATGATCCATTTTACAAACATTATGAGAGTGTTACTTTTAAATGTTCTCTGAATGTTCCAAGAACAATGTATTAACGTTTTTGTGCTAATATTTAGCAAATATTTTCATCATATGAAAAAAAAATATTTTTTCCGTATGATGTGTGAGTTCCATGAATAAATCACAACATACAGGTTTGAATAAATAGCAACAGAACTTTCATTTTTAGGTGAACCGTCCCTTTAAGATATTAACATTATACTAGTGGAGCTTTGTGAGCATAATGCAGCTCATGTGGACATAAAGTATTGTTATGCAAATGTGACACTGCAAAAACAATCAATTATAAGTGATACATTTTTTAAATGAATAAGAAACTACATAAATACAGCAGTAGTTTGTATACTGTATACAGCTATGTTAAAGTATGCTGGGTTGTGTTTAAGTGAGCTGTTGTTGAATTCATAAAGAGAAGATCGAGACATTTTCTGCATTGTAAAATCTATATGTTGCTGTTTATTTAAAAAAGTATGGCTTAAAACAACCCAAATATTTACCTTTTGAATTAGACAAACAGTTTTACTTAAAACATTATATTTAAAATGTTGTAATTTTTCAAAATATGTTGATGTATAACATGAAAATTTCCTTAAATGCTCCCAATATCAGCCAATACGGGAGAATTAATATCTCTATGTGAACAATAACCTACACTCGTCAGACAAAAGGTACAATAGCTGTCACTGGGGCGGTACCTTTTGTACCTTTTTTTCTGAGAGTGTATGGTACCAAAAAAAGTGCATATATTGATTCCCCCCCCTAATATTTAATATAAAAGTGACTTATAATGGTCACTTTTTATTTCTGATGTATAAAATCCCACCCTGCATGTTTTGAATATCTTGTTGCATCACATTTCGGAATTGAAAACTGGAATTGATTGGAAACATTCAATCTGATCTCTCAACAAATAAAAGCACTGAATTGTTTACTGTGTTCATTGTGCCATGTGAACACTCAGATTGCACAAACATCATCATGAAATGCCTCTCTGGTTTCTCTCCAGCATGTCATGTGTGTGAGTTGTTGGCAGGTCAGGTAAAGGCTGTAGCCGTGGGTTAGTGTTGAGTAACTTCTTTATCTCGCTCTGTAAATCCCCAGGATGCATTACTGGGATTGCCTTATGTAATATCTCTCTATGCTCAGCAATAAAGCACAGAAAGCATGGATTGAGCGTTTTGACATGAAATGCTGCCGCGGCTGAGAGTTCAGCCCAAATCCAATCTATATGCAAAACCGGCTATTAATAACGCCACTTCCTACAGACGTGCACAAACAACTCACACGCACTCTGTGAATGATTCACTGTCCGCAGTTTTTTTGTAAAACCAAATCAATATTTTTTCACGTGGCCCAGGTGATGTATGATGTGCCATAAGTGACCAGCACTAATTGAATAGACTTCAACCAGTCATATTTGATGGAGAGAGCAAAAATATAGCCAGGTCCAAAGGTTGGAGACAAAAGGGATTTATTTTTTTATTTTTTTATGGAAATAAGCTAAATGTTGGAACAACAACAACTGAAATTCAGAAATGTATGTAAAATGTCATTTTTAAACTGCAGTGCTGGTAATCTAATTTGTCATTTGTTTTGAGAATCATTTTAAATAAAGGGATTTTTATAGGTTTTTTTTTACTTGGAAAAAAAATTATTTAAATTTTTATTGTGATTTTTTTTTAAATCCTGGAAAAAAGCAGAACAATTAAGTACAGAACTATACAGAAATGCATGTAATATTTTCAAATAATGTTTTCACGTAACTTGTCATGCTGATATTCTAATTTCTAATTTGATTTGAATTGTTATTAGAACTATTTTAAATAATGGGATTTTTTTATTTATTTAAACCTGGAAATGTTTTAACAAAAATTAAAACCAAAATTAAAAAGGTTGTACAACTACAAAAATTCAAAAATGTTTGTAAAAAACAAAACAAAAAAACACTTAAATTGTCAAGCTGATATTTTTAATAGATTTGTATTTGTTTTACTTGACCTTGGAAATAAGCAGAACATTTGAACAAACCTTAAAGCCACGCGCAGTACAACAACTAGTAAAATTCAGAAATGTGTAAAAAATAATTAAATAAAAAAATAATAATAACATTTTCACTTAAATTGTCGTGCTGATAATTCAGTTTTATTTGAATTGTTATTAGAATTTAAAAAAAAATAACATATACTATATAACATTATTTTTAACATTAAAAAGGTGTTATTTTATATACTTTTTTAGGTCTTTTTTTTTTACTTGGTCTCAAATGTTTGACCCCACTGTTTATGGGCACATTTCATTGTGTGAAGTTTGCATGGTCACAAATGGAAACTTGCATGCTTTTACAGTGAAATCAAACACTCAAACACAAAGTTCATACTCGCTTGTTATGCATTTGTTGAATATGTTGGCTAATAGGAACAGAGCTGGGCTTGGTCTCAGATTAATTCTGCTCTGCTAAGCTCTGTGAGCTCTCTGCAGAAGCCCTGATTGAGGAAGAGCTGGATAAGTGCGAGAGGATCGTCCATCCAGCAGAATGAGCTGCTCTAAGAAATCATCGACATGATATAACGTCTGATGCCAGGCTTGTGTAAGCAGTGGTTTAAAGCCTCATCTGTGAGGTTATAATTCGGGGCTGACTTACAAAGGATTCATTTAGTAAGCCCTCGAGAAATGGCTTTAAACAGAATGGAGACTATTATATAAAAATCATCGTATCGAGGGAATGTCGCACTTCAAAAGTCAGCTGTAAAATTACATTGATGCGTTTCTATGGTCATCTGCGAATGTTGAAAGACCCCAGTGTCACAGCTAGCAAAAATACGTTTTGCTAATGTTTCTATTAAGTTATAAACACATTATCTCGGAACGTTCTCTGAATGTTTCAAAACGTTTTTTCTTGGTTTTGCGAACGTTGAGGGAACGTTCCATTTGATCCTTTTGCAAACATTATGTAAACTTTGTAACTTAATTATGTTACTTTTGTATTATGTTACTTTTGAATGTTCTCTAAACATTCTGAAACATTTAAAAAGCAGACAAATGTCTAACTAGAACGTTTCAGAAAATAAACGTTCTATGAACGATGTATAAATGTTTTTGTGCTAATGTTTTGAGAATATTATTAAAGACCAGATCATTTTAACGAACGTTCTATTAACATTACTTCAAAATTTTGAGAAAAATGTTTTAGAAAATAATCTATAATTCCATATGCATAAATAATGTTTTTTTTTCTGCTAATGTTTTAAGAATGTTATTAAAGACCAGATAACTTTGAACAAACGTTCGATTTTATAACAAACGTTACTTTAAGAACGTTTATTAAGAACTTCAAAAAAAGTTTCAGAAACACATTCCATAAAGGTTTCGAGAATATTATTAAAGACCAGATAACTTTGCACAAACGTTCTGTTAATGCTACTAGAAGAACGTTCATTCATAACTTTGAGAAAAATGTTTCAGAAGAAAAAATAAAATAAACTATGTATAAATAATGCTTTTGGTGGTACGTTTTGAGAACGTTATTAAGACCACATAACACTAAAAGTTCTATTAATGTTACTGGAAGTATGTTTGTTCATAACTTTGAGAGAAACTTGCCAGCAGTAATAGAAGTAACAGAAGAACTGTAATACAAAACTGTGTGAAAGTAGTATAGAACATATATACTGTATATATATCTATATATATATATATATATAATATAATTCTCATCCTCCACCTGTGTGGGTGTGTGTGTGTGTGTGTACATATATATACATATACAGTATATATGAAGAGAGTGAAGCTTCAGACTGAAGCTCTCTGTTTGCTGCAGTCATATACTGAGGGCTCACAACATGATGATATAAAGTGTGAGAGGAACTCGTTGACTCAGCCTGGCTAAAAACACACTGTCAGATCTGCTAATATTCTGCTAACAAGGGAGCGATTACGCCGTTTCCCACTGCAGTGGCACACGCGAAAGCCAAGCAAACAATGCATGAAGGTCAGCGGCTCTGCTCTTACTGAAATTATCTTTCTGACCTGTTGCCCACAGGGTCAGTGATGCAGTCATGTGACACGGCCAACACTGAGGGATGTACAGTAGTGTGTGTGGGTTGTGGCGGTGTGTGTGGGAGTGTGTGTGTGTGTGTGTGAGTGTGTGTGTGAGTGTGTGAGTGTGTGAGTGTGTGTGTGGGAGTGTGTGAGTGTGTGTGTGAGTGTGTGAGTGTGTGTGTGAGTGTGTTAGAGTGTGTGTGTGTGTGTGTGAGTGTGTGAGTGTGTGTGTAGTGTGTGTGTGCGTGTGTGAGTGTGTGTGTGAGTGTGTGAGTGTGTGTGTGTGTATGTGTGTGTGTGTGTGTGTGTGTGTGTGTGAGTGTGTGAGTGTGTGTGTGTGTGTGTGTGTGTGTGAGTGTGTGTGTGAGTGTGTGAGTGTGTGTGTGTGTCAGCGGTGAGTGTGTGTGTGTGTGAGTGTGTGAGTGTGTGTGTGAGTGTATAAAAAAGTAGTTGACCAAGCAGGGAGACGGACTTGATTTATTTGCAGTGTATAATGGATGTTTGCACTCTCTGGTTGATCTTGCTAAGAATTATGGGTAGTGTAGTTCTTGATGTGAAAAACTAGATCTGTATTGAAAGATTGATATGACATTGTTAAGAATCTGTTTCTTTATGGACAAAATAACCTTGAATTCCTGGAGCATATCATTTATAGTATGATATATTTTTATTTTTTTTGTATTGTTTTAACCAGAATAGTTTCTGGCACAATATCTGTAGGTCATTATATGTAAACGTTCCAAGGCCTTTGATAAGGACTGGTTATGAAGGACGCCTCAGTCATGCAGCTGTAAGCATCTCAGAGCGCTTTGAGAATCTATCACAATAAATAGCTCATAACTCGGCTGACGATAAACGATCTGCCGCAGCCGCTGCTATCTGTACAGGTGACGTTTAATCAGCGGCTTATATTACTCAGAGAGTTATTGATTAAGCCAAAGTGCACATACAGAGTCTCTAGCCATTTATTACCTGACATTTACTCACAGCCAACAGAGCAACGTTTTGTGAGCCTGGAGAAAGAATCGAATGAGTGTTTGTCAGCAGGGTTAAAACCCACCGATCTTTAGTGATTGTAGAATTGGCTCACTTTGATATAAACCGCGCAGAGCATATTCTTAGCATCAGAGTGATGTATAAACATGCATACACATGCATATAAATATATACACTGCAAAAACATTATATATATAAAATTACGATTTTCTTCTCTTCTGCTCGCCAAGGCTGCATTAATTTGATCAAAAAAATACAGTAAAAACAGCAACATTGTGAAATATTATTACAATTTAAAATAAATATTTTCTATTTTAATATATTTAAAATATTAAAAGGAATATTTAAAATATTTATTAAAAATCAGCATATTATATGATTTCTTGAAGTCAGTGAAAACGAAGCTGGCGTAATGATGTGAAATACAGCCGCATCAAGAAATACATACAGTTTAATAGATCTTATAGAAACCAGTTATTTTAAATTGTATAATATTTCACAAATTTTACTGTATGTGATCAAAAGAAATGCAGCCTTGGTGAGCAGAAGAGGGGAAAAAAATGTAATTATTCCATAAAAAAAAAATCACTTTATCCAAACTCTGATACTTTCTATTAGCTATACACTAAATTAATTGAACAACTTGCTGTGTTTGTAGAATTTCTCCAGCAGCCAGGACTAGTACGCTAGAGCGTTTTTCTCAGGGATTGACAGTATAATGGGAAATGGGATGATGTGGGCTTTAAATAAAGTTAAACAAGAAAACTGGACATTTTAACATTTTTAGAATATTAAAATGTGAATTTTAAGAATGCTGTTTTGTTATATTGACCTCTCTCCTCTAATTCAAGATCAACATGAGTTTTAGGGGTGTGTATGTGTACACTAGAAATAAAAACATACATGAACACCTTATCACAGGCAGTTAATATGGGGTTCTATCTCGACTGTTATGGATGGTGATGACACACAGAACATAGACAGTTATTAACACAAATGCACATAAAACACATGCAAATACGCAAAGTGAGGTCAAAACGTGGAGCTATGAGCGGATGTATACGCCTGCCTCTTGAGATACATACTGAACATCCAAGACTTCATCCCAACACCACGTCACCCTCTCTTTTTGGCTGTTGAAATAAAAGCCTGGAGATAAACTCCAGAAATAGAGGAGAGAGAGAGAGAGTGAGTCATTCATACCAGCTGCACTCGTTCGCTTTAATGCCTTCAGCACACACACGTGTAGCCAGAAAACACACACAAACACTTCATCAGATGCCATTTGTATGCATATGAAAACAGCTGGTTAATAACAAACGAAACTGGACACTGCTGAATGTCTGAAACTACTAGTGACAACACTTTAATTGATTAATTATTGTATATTATCATCATAACAATTTGAGCAAAAAGTTGAAATGAAGATCTGTGAAAATAATATATACATAGCCGTTCAAAGGCTCACCGAGGCGAATTTAATTTGATCAAAAATACAGTAAAATCTGTAAAAATGTGAAATATTATTACAATTATGTGAATATCTGTAATTTATTTCTGTGATCAAAGCTGAATTTTCAATACAGTAAAAATTGTGAAATATTATTACAAATTAAAACAACTATATTCTATGTGTATATGTGTTAAACTGTAATGTATTTCTGAGATCAAATCTGAATTTTCAGCATCATTCCTCCAGTCTTCAGTGTCACATGATCTTCAGAAATCAGTATAATATGCTGATCTGCTGCTCGAGAAACAAGATTATTATTACAATTACATGTGATACATTACCATTCCAAAGTTTGGGATAATAAACTTTTATTCATCAAGGACGCATTAAATTGATCAAAAGTGACAGTAAAGACATTTATAATGTTATAAAAGATTTCAATTTCAAATAAACGCTGTTGTTTTGAACTTTCTGTTCATCTGTGAATCCTGAAAAATAAAATATATCACGGTTTCCACAGAAATATTGTGCAGCACGACTGTGTTCAACATTAATAATAATCAGAAATGTTTCTAATAATCGGCATATTATACTGATTTCTGAAGATCATGTGCCACTGAAGAATGGAGGTATGATGCGGAAAAATACAGCTGCGCATCACAGGAAATACCTTCAGTTTAACAGATCACAGAGAACACAGTGGTTTACTAACAGTGTGCAATAATATTAACAATTTTTACAGTATTTTTTTGATCAATAAATGCGCTTGGTGAGCAGAAGATACTTTCTCTAAAGTTGTGACCGATTAATGTATATATAATATGTAAATTATACAGGTAATTGACAGTATCAGTAAACCAGGTGTTGAATCCTCATGTGTAGCTCTACTGGATGTTATATAATATATATATATATATCTAATATCTATAATATATATATATATCTTTAGTTAATATAGATATACAGTGTGGTGGGTGTGCGTGGTTTGTGTGTGAACTGTGCTGAAAATGAGTCACAATGAGAAAATTGTCAAAAATGAGTTATTTTTATGTTCACATTTTTCTGTAAAAGACCTAATCAAATGTAAAAATCCCTTTAGTGTGTTCATTACAAATAACCTGATTATTAAAACTACAAAAGCAGTTCAATCAGCGAGTGACTCCCTCTTTTCTTTTATTGTTAAATTCACAGACGGCCGATATATTAAGTGTATGTGTGTGTGTGTATATATTGAAACATAATTGAGAATATATATTGTTTTTTTTTGCCATATGGGATATTAGCCAGTTGCAACCTTATTTATTTTACATATTTCTTCATTTTACTCTGCTTTTTATTGTATTTTTAAAATTCTTTCTTATAAACCTTTTCATGATTACTATTTTTAAAAAAGTATTCATCTGTAAAGCACTTTGAATTACCATTGTATAAAATGTGCAATATAAATAAACTTGCCTTGCCGAGTTTACAGTAAAGTTTCCTTGTAGCTCACTGATGATAGCCATGTCATTATTTATGGCTGTTATTAGCAGAAATACTAAACCATCTGATTTTCTGTCCAGATCTGCAGATGCTCTGACAGAAGTGTTTGGCACAGTGTCTGAAGCGCTCGGGTTCGGGCTCATTGCAGCTCTCTCTGCGGTGCTTGGCTCGTGTCTCTCTGGGTAAGAGCTTGTCGTGAGCTCTGGTGTCGCTGCACATTTACAGCTGACTTGCATGCTATCTGTGTCTCAGCGATGTACTGAGGCACATTTTCAGCAGCAGCGACTGGGATAGCATCTTACATCTGAGATTACATCTCTATATCTCTGAACAGGACATGAAAGCAGCCTATTAGCTCTTCTGTGCTGAAGTGCAGTGTTATCATCTCTGACTTTGCTGGATGAAATATTTTCACTTTTAGCACAATGTTATATTAGTATCATAAAACTCAGCAAACATTTGGTTTGGAGTGTATGTTGGCATTTATAATGTAAGAAACTGGTGATTTAATCTCTTTAAGTTTTCATTTTTTCATCCTGGAAGCAGAATCAATTTGATGGGAAAACATACAGCTCAAATATAAAAAAATAAAGGTATTTAATGGGATCTGTGATGTTTTGTGGTATTAGTTGTTGTTGTTTTTTTATATAAAAAATAGATGCTTTTTAATAAAATTACTGGAAAAAAATATATAAAAATGAAATTGCTACACTCACAAATAATTACAAAGAAAAGGCAAATAACATTGAATTAAAGGTGAAATTCTGAAGCAGAAAGACTGACTAGTGTTTTTTTTGTTTGTTTGTAAAACATTTATTTGCAACTTTGAAAACATAATTTTCGCTGGTATGAATTTCAGAACTTAGCAAAAGTGTACACTTTTATGTAAGTGAATAACATCAGCTCTTTATTTCCATCCATCTTTGGCATCCTGTTCATTTTTGTGTAAATCAAGTTATAATTAACGCGAGTTAAGTGCCTGAGTTTGACCAGGGCTTGTTTCTAAAAGTCTGATAGGATTTTCAGAAGTGCTTTTCTAAACTACAACACATGCATTTATTTATTTATTCATTATTCAAATAAATAAAAGGTTGTACTGCATAAAAACAAGGACCCCAACACTTATTCTGCACAAAAACAGGCTTTATTGATCGTCTACCTCTGAAATAAAAGCTGGAGCTAAACCAGCGTTCCTGCACTGCTCTACTATCTGCATGAAGATCACAGCTCAGCAAAGGATCAGACAGTCAGACGCTCTATTAATGCTACTGGAAGAACGCTTGTTCATAACTCTGAGAGAACATTGCCAGAACGTTCTGTACGCTGGGTTGTCCAAGGTGCACTGTACAATGTTACTTATTGGAGGAAATAAGCATCACAAATCCGTCATGAACTGAATCGCTTGCACGTGATTCTCATCACAACAAGAACAAGTTATATTTTGGGTAAAAATACAGTCAATAGAATGTTTAATAAACTTTTTAGTCATGTTTAAATAACATTCTAATCACATCAAGAAAACTGGAATTTGAATGTTCTTAGAATAACAAAAAGTAACATTTAAACAACGTTACATTTTGGTTAAAAATTAAAATCAGCAGAACTTTCAAAATTCTTTTTGCAACGTTTAAATAACATTCTAATCACAACAAGAATACTTGACATTTTAACGTTCTTAGAATATTAAAAAGTAACATTTTAAATAACATATTGTGGTGAAAATTAAATAAGTAAAATGTTTAAAAATAATTTTAGTCACCTTCAAATAACATTCTAATCACAACAAGAACAAGTTATATTTTGGGTATAAAAATCAAATTAATAGAATGTTTAATAAACTTTTTAGTAATGTTTAAATCACACGCACGCACACACACACACACACACACACACACACTGTATACTGTATATATATATAACAACAAGAAAACAACATTTTAACGTTCTTAGAATATTAAAAATAAACATTAAAATAACGTTATATTTTGGGTGAAAACAAAGTTAATAGAATGTTTTTGTAACCTTTAAATGACGTTATAATCTTGACAAGAAACTGGACATTACAGCGATTTAGAAACACTTCAAAACAACGTTTTTAAAACTTAAACTTGTTACCTGATATACACCAGTTGTGGTTTGGACTTGGAAGCATCTCTTGCATCTCTGGATGCTTCTCGCAGACGTTTGCTTTGGCTGCATGGACTCGAGGCCGTGAGAATGCACCTGGGAAATCAGTTCATACCAGCCTTAGCTACACTGAACATGAACAAACGACTCTGAAATGGCAAACAATGAAGCGGTTAAATGAAGGTGATGTTTTAATAGGTTGAGGGTCTCACAGGGGTTCAGCTAACCGTAGAATTACTGATTCACAGAAACTGCATAACACACACATCACACGTAAGTCGCTTATAAAACAACGATCTTTTTTTATTATATTATATTATATATTTAATATATTTATTATGACTTTCATATTTTTGAACCATAAATCTCACTAAACTTGCCTTGATTTAAGCTTAAAACAAGAAAAGAAAAAAGTTTCATATTATTTGGTTATTTTAATATGCAATATTTTAAGACTTATTTTTTTAGAATCTTGAATAAAGTTTTTTTACCCCCACGTTTGCTTTTTCTTCTTTTAACCATATATCTTACTTTGAATTCATTTACTTTGAACTATACTTAACACAGGGAATATAAATAGATCTAAGAGTTAATATTATTATGTTAGATAGATAGATAGATAGATAGATAGATAGATAGATAGATGATAGATAGATATATAGATGATAGATAGATAGATAGACGGACGGACGGATGGATGGATGGACGGATGGATGGATAGATGATGGATGGATAGATGATTGATAGATAGATGGATAGATGGATAGACAGATAGATAGATAGATAGATAGATAGATAGATAGATAGATAGATAGATAGATAGATAGATAGATAGATAGATGGTAGACGTATAGATGGACGGATAGATAGACGGATAGAACTAGGATAGAAGATGGAATAGATAGATGATAGATATCCGAACGTATTAGATAGATGGATAGACGACGTACTAGATAAACATGTGTGATGATAGATGGATAGATGGATAGATAGATGCTGATAGATAATAGATAGATAAATGACATAAGCGAGAGCTATACGGCTAGCAGATAGATAGACGACAGCTAGATGATAGACATACAGAGGATGATAGATTAGATGTATAGATAATAGATAGGATAGATAGCTAGGAGATAGATCGATAGATATATCGACAGACAGATAATGTATGTATGGTGGATGGATTGGATGGATGGAGGACGTATGCGATTGCTTAATTACTTATGGATGGATGGATAGATATATAGATATATAGATGATAGATAGATAGATAGATAGATAGATAGATGATAGATGGATACATAGATAGATAGATAGATAGACGATAGTTACGGATAGAGATGGCTAGACTGATGGATAGATATATGGTAGTAATGGACGGATAGATAGAGGAAGACAGACGGATATATAATACCGTATATAGATAGATGGAAGATAGATGGATGGTAGATGATAGTTAGATAGCTTTACTGTAGACGGAGAATAGACGCGAGACAGATAGAATAGACGGAGCAGATATATGGATAGACAGCCAGATGGATGATGGATGGATTGATGATTGATGATGGACGTTATGGACTGATGGACGGATGTATAGATAGATAGATGGATGATGGATGATAGATAGATGGATGGATAGCTGATAGATGGACGGATAGATGGATTGATAGAAAGATGCTAGAAGATGGATATAAAGATGAACGATAGAAAGATGTATCGATAATGAGTGATAGATGCGGATAGCTGATGGATCGACAGACGGATGATAGATGAACCGTAGATAGATAATGTATTAGATGGATAGATAGATGAGATGGGATAGATGATAGATAGATAAGATTATAGATATATATATAGATAGATAGATAGATAGATAGATAGATAGAGTGATAGATAGATAGATAGATGGACGGATATATAGAGAGACAGATCGATATACGACAGATAGATGTAATAACAGAAGATAGATAGATAGATAGATAGATAGATAGATAGATAAATAAGCTATTAATAGATAGAATATAATAGATAGATTATAAATTTAGATGATGGGAGATGGTAACGTATAACGAGGATATAGATGATAGATAGATAGCCAGACAGACAGACAGACAGATATATGGTTGACAGACAGATAGATGATAGATAGATGGATCGATAGATGGATAATAGAGGGATAGATGATAGTAGACCGATATATAGACCGACAGATAATATGGCTAGACAGACAGATGATGGATCTATTATGGATAGATAATTGATAATAGATTGCATCTATAGATAGATAGATAGATGATAGACAGACCGATAGAATGGATGGATAGATGGTAGATAGATAGATGATAGAGATCGATAGATGGCTAGATGGACGGATGAGACGGAGCGTAGCGGAAGACAGACAGATAGACAGAAACATAGATGGATAGACCAGACATATAGATGGATAGATAGATAGAATAGATAGATAGATAGATAGAATAGATAGATAGATAGATAGATATCTAGATAGATAGATAGAAATGTATAGATAGATAGATAGATAGACGGATTCTACGGAAGATATACGTATAGACTATAGATGACGACAGATAGATGGATAACAGACACTAGATGATAGATAGATGATAGATATGATAGATAGATAGATATATAGATAGATGAATGGATAGATAGATAGATAGATGGATCGATGGATAGATAGATAGATTGGATAGATGGATAGATAGATGTCATAATGGACGGATAGACTGAGAGATGACGATCGACAGATATATAACAGACATATAGATAGATTGATAGATAGATAGATTATAGATAGATGGATAGATAGATAGATAGATAGATAGATGGATAGATAGATATAAATAGTCAGATGATAGACAGATAGATAGACAGAGAGATAGATGTATAGATGATAGATAGATAGATGATAGATGATAGACAGACAGATAGATGGATAGATAGACGGATAGATAGATATATAGATTAGATAAGAGTAGATATGATAGATAGATAGATTGATGGGTGGATGGATGGTGGATGGATGGATGGATGGATGTACGGATGGATGGATAGATAGATAGATAGATAGACTGATGGATGGATAGACAGATAGATAGATAGCTAGATAGACGACGATAGATCGTACAGAGATCGATAGCTGATAGAATGGATCGATTGATGGATGGGATAGATAGATAGTGGCACGATAGATGGGAGATAGACGGACAGACAGATAGATAGATAGACAATAGATGGATAGACAGACAGATAGATAGACAATAGATAGATAGATAGACAGACAGAAATAGATAGATAGTGGGATAGATAGATGGTTATGGACGTATAGACGATAGAGATAGCGGATAGACAGATAGATACCTAACAGATAGAAGATATATAGATAGATAGATAGATGGATAGACAGACAGATGATAGATGGATAGATAGATAGATGTTAGATAGATAGAGACGATAGATAGATAGACTGATAGATATATAGACTATTAGATAATGGATTGATGGATAGACGGATGGTTTATCGATATATAGATAGATAGATAGATAGATAGATAGATAGATAGATAGATATATGGATATGATGGTAACGGATAGACCGATAGACGGATGTATGGATTGAGTATAGATAGATTAGAATTGATAGATAGATAGATAAACAGATAGATAGATAGATAAATAGATAGCTAGACAGACAGACAGATAGATAGATCATAGATAGATAGATAGATAGACAGACGATAGACAGATAGACAGATAGATAGAAAAAATATACTAGTATTTAAAGATAGTATAAATAGATTATGATATATACCTAGATAATACATAGATAGATGAAATATACTCATAGACGGATAGATGGATAGACAGAATGGATAGACGGATAGACCGGAGAGACGGAGAACGTATAGATAGATAGATAGATAGATAGATAGATAGATAGATAGAT
>JADLZN010001309.1:305000-362500 GCA_018155175.1 Sinocyclocheilus anophthalmus
ATATGCTTTTAAAATATGTACTGAATGAAAACAAACATAACCCTCCAACTAAAATAGTGCTTAACTTCATTAGAAACATACAAAAACTGTACTGAACCATGAAAATGCACAGTCCTTTTTAAATATAAATAAATATTAAATTATTAATTATACCTTGATCATTCATGATAGTTCATAGTGCATTAACTAACGATAACAGATACTTTAAAACTGAAAAATGAATTAGCCAATGTTAAAAATCTAACAATGAACAATACTTCTACAGCATTTATTAACCCTAGACCTGAGTTCAGGTTTGTCATCATCATGATTGTGACACCATTTAATATAAATCCATACAGTCATGCTTATATATGGCCGTCTGTGATTACCTACACAAATGCATTGAAATAATACACATATGCATATTATATGTATACTCTATTTGTTTCTATTTGAGAACACTTGATGCTTAATCAAAATAAAATATGTATTTCAGTGACGATAAAAGAAGAACTGAAATCAGACGCGTTTCTGGTTTGTTTATGTTTCTGTCGAAACTTTAACAACTTTAAATCTGCATCTTCGCTGGATAATGGATGCATTAAATTGACGAGCTGGATATAAACTGATGCAAACAATCGTGACATGAAACATTTGTTTCTGTCACACTGTTTTTAACCAAATAATGTCCGCGTCCTCTCAGCATTGACAGCAAACATACTTCTGTTCTTTCTCTACAATGCAGCGTCTAGTTAACAAATGAATGACTTTATGATGATATGAAAACATGACCTGTAGTGTACTGTTTACCTGCGGTTTCGTGTTTTAAATCGGCATCTGAAGATAAGACATAACACTCAGCTCCGCGTGGTGTCACATGCCAAAATCTTCTCAGCCGCAAACCATAAAAAATATCGGCATTGATTTTTGCCGATAACCGATAGTTCCAGCAATCGCCTATCGGTGCCGAATAATCGGCAAACTGTTGATATAATATTATAGCTTTTGTTAATATTTTAGATTTTTTTTTTGTACGGTCTGTTTTAACTTTCATTTTAGTTAAAGTTTTAGTAATTTTGTTGTGTTTTTGTCTCTTTTTGTCTTTTTAAAATATGTCTTTATAGTTTTAGCTACTAATAGTTTTACATTATTTAGTTTAAATTATTTTAGTACTTCAACGTCAAGAAAATGAAAGGGTTGCCTGGGCAAATACTTTTTTTTTTTTTTTTTTCAGTTTTACATTTATTTTATCTGAAGCAATTTAGTTTTAGCTTTCTATAACAACAATTAGTCCAACGCATTTGCAATTGTTAGTAAATAAAAAGTCATTAGTGGCAGCACATGTGAAAGCAGAGCAAAGAGTTTTTGTTGAATGAACATTCATAAGAATACAACTCAATATGAAACATATTTGTAAAATACTATGTTGTCAGGGCAAGCAATATTCTGTAGATACAATTGTGAGGGTCATATGGTCATATTTTACATTTTATTAAAGAACACATAACAGTTCAACCCTAAAAAGCTACTGTATCTTAGCTTTACTGTATGAATTTCTAAAGCCTCTAAATGATCACCATGATCAAAACTTTGAATAATTTTTTAGAAAATCATTGCGTCTCAAATCTGATCCACTCAGATCTTTTGAGGATCGTTTGTTTTCAGAAGCTTTACTTTCACTGTTCCTCAACGGAGGAATGATCTTCACAAGCCTCCAAAACATCTCACATCTTCTGAGGAATGTTTATTTCTTCATCTCTCAATCATCATTGCATTACATGTTTGAGCATTTCACTCTCATCTTACTGAGACATGTTACTGGAGATATAGAGCGACCGCTGATATTTATAGCATTTTTTGTCAGTATCTGCTGCACTGTTAGAAAGATCTCACTGATTTACATTACAAGCATCAGAATTACATCATATAAACATCAGCATCTGCACCAAATTGCATATTTTTTGAATTTTCTGAATAAAACAGCTGTTTTTTCCTTCATATTCTCACTTTATCAGACTATATGAGCCATAAAAGCCTGATGCATCAAATATGATACAAAGCACATGGGGATTTCTTTATTTCAATAATGTTTCTAAAGGTTTAATAAACTCACCTGAAAAATCACTGAATGGACAAACACATGAGCTCTGCTGTGCATATCAAACCCCACACAGTCTGGCAGTCGTGTCTTTTTTGTTCTCTGGCCAAACATTTCTAATGCCAAACATGTAAATAAATGCATACAATTACACACTGTGTTTCTGAAAACACTCCACGGTGTTATTTGAGGTAACATTTTTGGATAATATCCCAGTGTGTAAACAACATTATTTGAATAGTAATAATGGCTCCAAATTTGACTTTCATTGAAACCAGTGCTGTTCCTTCTAATTATCAACCAATTAGGTACATTTTCACTAGCAAAGCAAGGTATGCTGGTTGTAATATTCATTTAGATTGTTATATATTCATGTAATTATCTTTGGCAAACATGTGCTTTATGATTCGATGTTAAACGGGGACACGTCGCTGTGGGTCCGTCGAGTCTGTGGAGCCAGATCGAAGAAACAGAACCCAGGGAACAGGTTTCATAACTCAGCACACACTTGGCAGATTAGAGGCGTGCGTGAGGTTCACATTACTCTGAATTGTGCCGTAAATTTTCTTTTATGATGCCAGGAGGATTTGCAGCTACAATGAGCCGTTTCTACGCCGCCATATTTACAACAGGAACATTCAGAGTATTATGGGAAGCCAATATGTTTACTTTGGATGAGAGAAGGTATTCCCTGCTCCATCGCAAGTTATTACTATACCTAGAAAACTTCAGGGCATCCCAGGACACGTCGCAATCTCTCTCTTCTAACAGAAGGACTTTAAAAACTTTCATCAACATATTCAAGTTTTACTCATGTGCTGTAACTCTGAATAACATCAAACTGGATGGATTCCCACATCATTCTACCGATTTTTCCCTTCGGCCTCCTCGATCGGTCTACTAAACGTCTGGCAGCTAAAAAAACGCTTTTGATATTTGCCCCTCCCTGCCTTTAAGGTCACACGGGTTTGCTTTCCACCGCCTGCGGCAGGCGTCTTTTGAAGCCCACCCTGAAAAACTATAAGGAAACCATCTGTTAGGACATTAGAGGAAGTCCCAAATGGTCAAAGCATGATATCCAAACAGTCCTTCATCTTCTAGCTCCCCCCGTATCTCAGCATGGCCCTGCGTCTGAGCTGGAATGAGCCAAGGGGCCCCATCCATGCTGGAGGCAAACATCTACAACATCCCAAACGCTATGTGTATTTGTATGCAACAGCGAGGACGAGGTCATTCATTTCACCCAATGTTATCATTTAAGGAAAGACACTAAAGACACAAACATTGTTTTGTAATGCACTGGTCAGTTTTGAAATTTCGGGCTATTTGGCTCTTCCTAGTGTTTGTTTGATTGCACTTTATCTATTTGTGACTGTGGATTCAATTGAAATCTTTGAAGGCAGTTTTCTAAAAAAAGTTTTTCCTCCACTTCAGCAATACTTACATACACCAACATTTAGAGTTTTATTCCCATCTATATTCTGAAGGTTTTTACTGAGGGGTTTGTTCATATCTCATTCACTTGGTATATAGTTCATATTTAACTCCTGAAAACATGGCGAAAATGTATTTTTTCTGTCTGTTGACTATTTTTTGATTTATGGAGTGATAAAAAGAGAAATCCAAAATCCCCTCAGTAAAAATCTTTGACTCCAATATGTCAACAAAGCCAAATAAAAATTTTGAACCTGGCTTTATCCAATGTTCAGATTTATTTTCTGTAACTTTAAGAAAACGGATGTATATTTAATTAGATAATGCATTATTTTGCATATTTAAACAGAACATTTCAGGAAAACTTGTAATACTAAAAAAACTTGCAATTCTTAATGGAATCAATCAACTGTGTAAGTATGGTGACATCTATTAGTAATTTTTTACTCTATTCATCTGTAGTATCCAGGTTCTAGCCAAAATTCCACTGAAGATTAACTCAAATGGTTAAACACTGCTTGTGTTGTGAAAGAAGATTTCCTTACAAACATTTGGCAAAGAAAATGCTTGCGTAATTGGTGTTGTGCACTTGAAAAAGTGAAAGAATTCGACAGAGTTTCAAATGTTTATTTTTGTGTCACTTCTCAATGCAAATCATGACAGACACAGAACTAGAAAGATAATAAAAAGACAACTGTAGAAATACGTAAGTGCTTGTAAGAATTGACAGACAGCTTTTTGGTTAAAAAAATCAAAATAAATAGCTTAAAATTAAATGCAGTCCGTGCTAAATCATATACACTCAGTTCTCTACACAAGTGAGCCTTAAAGACAAATTATTTCTCCTACAGATTATTTCTCCTATCGATCTTATGTTCAATATTATACAACTTATCTAAGTGCATTAAGTGAATCTAACTCTATAATACAACAGTCATTTAATTACTAGGAACAACAACAAATCTTCCGCCATGAAAGTTCAAACAAGCAGAGAGAGAAAAAGTTAATTTATCAAAATCATCAGATGACACAGCCTTACAAAAATTAATTTCCAGTACTTAAATTTATAAAAATTGGGTTTTTGGGCAAGCAGATGGATTTGATTAATGCGTCCTATGTCCACAAATGTTCTTTTACTTTAACTGTAAGGGCAACGCTTATAAAAACCTTCCAAGTTGATGTGAGCATTTCTATTCAAGCTGTAGAAACATATCTAACCTTGTCAAAGCAAATAGTCTGGGTACAAAAAGCTGTACATAAAAGACCGATTCTTAGAACATCAGAACAACTATTTAATCGTTACTTTACATGATGGGAAAAGTCCTACTGGATGAACTCTTTCAAAATGTCACAGGTCTTTTTGTTGATGACCTCATGGAGCTTACGGACGCGCCGGGTGCTGGAAAGGACGATGAAGCTGTCGGGCTGCAGGATGGCCATACCGTTGTTGACGTCCCCCATGATGATGATCTGGCCATCGGAGGTGGTGACGTTCGGACACGGACAGGCCCAGTCCATGTTCTGCAACGTCACCTCTAAGGGCTCATTCCTGAAAAATTTCAGCCCCATTTTCTCGTCCTTCAGGATCTCCTCCACAGTGATCAGAGCGTGACCCGAGTCTTGGTCCTCGGTCAGCTCCGTCATGCGTCCCAGAATCACGAAATCACTTTTGCAGAAGCTGGTCACCATCTTGTGCCGTGGCTTGCACAGCTTGCAGCGATGGCTCCTCAAGAACGGGCAGGTGTCCTCGCATGATTCTTTGGTTTTGAAGTTGTTCTTGTTGCCTTTGCAGCCGCCATATACGAACAGTTGGCACCGGCGCTGGGAGCCGCTGTAGGCCCAGCGAGGTTCATACGCCTTGCAAGGTCCCTGGTAGATGGGAAGGTTACAAGAAGAGGCGAGTTCATCCTGACAGGACGACACGCAGGTCTCATAAGCGTCAAAGCGATTGCGGTTTTTGCTGCAGTTGCCGTAGTTAAAGGTGTAGCAGTTGTTCCTCTGGGGGTCGTAAAACCAACTCAGCTTTTCCTCCCCACAATCTTCACTATCAGGCACCTTAAAGCACTCCTCTGCCGGGAAACGTGTTGAGTTCGACTTTGTGACTGGCTCTTGCTCAAGTACAGACAGTGGAAAATGTGCTCGGATGGATCCGCCAGCATTTGTGGCCGCGCATGTATAGACACCGGCATCATGCAATTGAGCGTTGTAGATAACCAGCTGGCCGATGTTGGTGACCACAACATTCCCATGCATGTGGTTGGGTTTCAAGATTACGTTTCCTTGCCCGTCCATCTGCTTCTCCCAGGTTATCTCGGGCTTTGGTCGGCCAGCAACTTCACAAAGGAAGCTGGCCGTGTCGCCAACTAACACGGATTGCGGAGATGGGCTGTTCACCATCACAGGAGCGTGCACGTCTTCAGGAGTGGTGCGCTGCAGCGTGGTGGTGGGTAATGCGGTAGTGCCCGCCGGGAGAGGACTAGTGTTAGGCCAGGTGAGGTGGAAGCGGCACATCACCACCGATAAGGAGATGCCCTTTGAGCACGCTTCGGCATCCATGTAGCACTTGTTATAGTAGGTCATCCCGTCCGAGGCGCAGGTGAAGTGGGGCTCTCTCTCGCAGCGGTCGCGGCACTTGCACACAGGCTGGCCGTCCCAGATTTCACACTCGGAGCCCTGCTGAGTGCACATAAACTTGTCACAGGACGCCTCCTTTGGCATGCCCATGGGCCCTTTCTTGCCCGTAGCGTCGATGTAGCGGGCCGCCACACAGCTGCAATTGCCGCAAACATTGGCACAGCACTTTTCGAATGTTTCACATTCCTGAACAAAGCAAAGAGTGAATCCATCATTTTGCAGGATGTTGCAGTTGTATGCTCTTGATGATCATGATTACATAATGATAATATTATATTATCATATTAATATATTAATAAGATATTATTATATTTAAATATATATATATATTATACACATCATGGGACATGCATACATCCAATAATATGTATATATAATATTTAATATATAATTTTACATATAAATACATGTAATAGATGCATGCTGGAAGTCCTATACTGTATATATAATATTGTATATATACCTGATTATTCATTAAATTGACATGCATGTAATAGTAATAAATACATAAAAACTGCATATATACAGTATGTATATATACATGAAACAGACATGCATGCATTCACGTAGTTTGTATATAAAAATGTGTTAATACATATATATGCATGCAGTCAAACTGACAACTAATTTAAATGGAATGAAAAGGCAAACCTGATCAGATTCACATTCTCTTGTACAGGTGCTCATTGCATCAACCCACAAGTTTGGGTTCATGTCGTTTGGACAGATCCCTGCGTGGGAATAAGCAACTCTTTGTAAAGTCATGCCTTTCACGCATTGCCTGTCCACAAATAGCAGCAAAAACTGTCCCGAGACGAACCAGATCCAGCGAGGAAACAGCATCCACCACATGTCGGAGGGCAGGAATAAACACTTCTTTTGAGGAGTTACTAACCTAATTTTATTGAAACAGCTGAGCCAGAATTCTGCGCCTCGAGCTTCCAAGCAGCAGGAGACAAAACAAAAAAGTTTTGACTTCTTGAGCAACAAAGGCTATTCTCCTGACCACAAAACTCGCCTGACACGCAATGACAGTTATGAACCACTCTGTAGTTCTAGAGAGAGGATTAAAAACATCTGGTCCAGAGCTGGGTTGGTACTGGGACACCTGCCTCTCTTTGAAAGTGCTCTAGGCTGCTGCTTTAACCCTTTATCTGGCACACGCGTGGGAATTTTAGACACTTTAAAACGAAACATAGAATCCAAAAGCAAGAAATGGTTAATAAACGCCAATTTTATATCAAATATCAGTGTTTAAGTAATATAGCCTACACCAGTTTAACAAATTACAGATGAAATCTCCATCATACTTGAGCAACATAAAGGATTTTAAGGACAAAACTGTGTGCGAGGTAAGAAAGTTAAATGTCAAGGCTGGTTTAGTTATTTGTGATCTTGCTGATGGACATTAAACGGCAGAATCAGCAAGTTCTCGTTTAATTATATGCAACATCCATGCACACAAGCTTCTCATCTGCATGTTAAATCAGATACTATGACTGTGCAAACCATCAACTTCACATCAAAGTTTGAAACACACGTAATCCACATGTGTTATAACACTCCAAGGTTTTCCCTTTGACATGTCGGCTGTTAAATTAAAAGTTTATCATGGAATTTAACTACGGAATATAACGATCTATTAAGCATTAGATGATTGTTCTATCAGATATATGGCATAAATAAAATCTAATCCTGTCACGCAAATGAAAAGTCAAAAACACAGTGTTAAAATGTCTGTAAGCACCAATGCCAATATTTAAGGAGTGTGCTCATAAACAGCCTAATACGTAACAAAGAGAAAAGTAGATATCCATCGCTACATTTTAACATACACTGAGAAAGAAAAGACATAAGGGTTCAACAAGCCTAAAGACGCACAAATGACGCATATGATTTTATTCTCTTTTAAAGCACTAAAGGCAAAACTCAGTTTGCACGTGCATGTGGACACTAATTAGCTTTAATATTTTAAAAAATTAGTTTTTTTTTTGGTGGCATTTTTCATTATTGTGTTTTTAAATTGAATATATTTTAATAATAGTGTACAAATTACTGTACAAGTTAATAAATGTAAATTGCACTATTTTAATAATCAAATAAACAGAATATGGTTTAAACTGTGCTGAAGTGATTGTTTTGAACAAGTATTAACTTATATAAATATGACCACTTTAGCTGAATTATTTGTATAATATCATTTTACTACGTTTACGATTTCCTACAAAATGTGTTACTCCCTGTTTTAATAAAGATATTCATTTTCTGCAATATGGGAGTAAAGCACATTTTCTTTAAGGTGCGCCTTTAACCCCGTCTTACACTAATTTGGCAGAGCTGGTCAAAATCAGCCAATGCTGATGATATTGTACATTAAATGATGTGCATTAAATTAGTCTAAATGAATAAATGTCATTTAAAATGAGGGTTTATCTCATGTAGCTTGACAACACCACAGCCTGTGAGTTAAACACAAAATCTATTTATGCAAAAACACTAATGCTGATTAAAGAAGGCAGCTACTATTTGTGTTCATGAGAAACTTCACCTTATTTTACCCCTGCGACCGTAGATTAACTTTAACAGTGCTTTGTTGTAAAGTTGAACCGTTTAACAGTTGTAGGAAATTTTTTGTCTTCAGATATCTTTCCAAAGAGAGAGAGAGAGAGAGAGAGAAACCCTTTCAGGCTCTCAGGTGTCAAATGAGGACAAACTATTTTTTCTCTCTCTTTTTAATAAACGTTGAGCTTTTGGAAAATGCATTTTACCTGACTTAAATATACAAACATCTCAGACGGCAGACTGAAATTCAGGAAAGATCCACTACATTTTGGCCATCAATGGTTATCCATACGATATCTCACGCCTCGGGAGATTGGATCCAAATATTTAATTCCCCGAACATCTAACAATCAAGTATTTTTTCTCAAACATTTCCGAGGAAACGTGTTTGAGTGAAGGATCCAGGTTGAGGAGAGTATCTGGCCTCCAGCGGGAATAAAAGGCTTTAACTGCTGGCACACTGATAACACACTGCAACTCTGTGTGATTGATTGCTGAAGGAGCTGCAACACACTGCATTCTTTCACGTACCTGCTTCGGAGACGCATTACCTTACTTGCCCTCTGCGAAGGCAATGTGTGATGTATTTGTTTAAGGAAATATTGTAATGGGAACAAACAATTAATAAACTCCTGTCAGTCTGAACATCTTGAGTGAGGACTGATGCAACCTCAGGGTGTGCCATTAAAATAACAGGATAGTTCGTTCTGAAAGACGTGAAAAACTCAGTGGAGATATTCATGGTTTAAGAACATATCGACTGGGAGGCTTTCACACAGCAGACTGAACTATACTCATTAGTTAAAGACAATCAATAAGAAATGGTAGACAGTTTAAACTGATGGACAAATTAGGCAGATAAATGTTGTAAGTGTATATTTTATTGAAAATTAGAACATTGTTAGTCACTTCCGCTCAGCAAGGCTACATTTACTTGATCCAAAATACAGTAAAAATTGTGAAATATTATTACAATTTAAAAATAACTGTTTTATGTTGAATGCATTTTAAAATGTAATTTATTCCTGCGATGCAAAGCTGAATTTTCAGCATCATTACTCCAGTCTTCAAGGTTTAAATCTGGTGTCAAATGGCCACAAATTTTAAACAGCATTGAAGTACAAAGCTTATTTTGTAGTAGAATCAGTTCAAAATTAAAATTTGGCTAAAATTGTCCCCCACCTTCAGAGTTTGCTTCTTCATCATGTTTGTAGAAATGTAGCACTGCATCAGTGTCTCAGCAATGGATGCTCTGCAGTGAATGGGTGCCGTAGAATGAGCGCTGATAAAACACACAATAATCCACAGCACCCAGTCCATCAGTTAACATCTGGAAAGACAAAAGCTGAAACAAATTCCAGCATTAAGACGCTTTAACTAAAACACATTGAGTATATAATCCAGAATAATGCTTCTCCAGTGAAAAAAGTGCATGGTGTGTCTCTCCATCGAATCCAGCCACCTTTTGTTTAGAGCTGTTTTAAACGCTGTTGATCTGTGCACGATTTCTTCCTGATTCAACAAGAACACTTGTCCCTGAGGGAAGCGTTTATATGGATTATAGACTCATATTTAGGGAAAAGTGTCGAATGGTGGTGTGTTTAGCTTTTGTCTTTCGATGTAGCCTGATGGACTGGAGTGCGGTGGATTACTTGTGGATGTTTTATCACCTGTTTGGCACTCTCATTTGATGGCACCCATCATGCAGAGCAAACAAGAAACTAATACTGGCGGAAACAGTGTCACTGTGCACCCCTCGCCTCCACGTGTGGGTTACGCTTCTAAAGAAGTGTTTCACCAAGCACAAACACATCAGCCTGTATTGTGTTCGTATGGAAAACAGGCAATGTTGTATTAATCACCAAAGGCCAACCTTGAAGAAGGCTTATTCCACAGAAACACTCCACGCCAGGAAGCATGAACAAACCACCACGGGCGTCAAAGCACAGACACTAAATTGGGATAATGTGATGACAGTATGAAGACGAACTGGCTTCAAGAACCATCAGCGCTTGTTTTGATCGCAGGCGATCTTGCTTTGTAACCGGCAGTCGAAACAAAACGCCTCCTGCTCGAAGTATTCCGCCCGACAGCATGAGTGATCAGGCAGCGTAAAGGAAGATTTCATGTGCTCAGCGACTGCCGGGAGAAGAAACCTGCCGTGCATTTCAGCGGATTCATCCTCTGAGTACCAATTTGCACTTAATGAGGCGGCCAAACACTAAGATCTCACAGCGCGGGAGCGTGAGGTGTCTTGCTTGGAGAGGAAGGGATAAACAGCCTATGTCTGGATCCACGCCAGGCGGCCAGTGGTTGCACTTGCGGGAATCGCATGACGAGGATATTTAAGTACTGGGGGTTTTCTGCCGCCAGGAGGATGTTTCGTGATATAGCTGCTCGTGGTAAGAGATGGGTCAGAACCAGATAAATTGCAGTCCGAAAGAAGGGAGTTTTGTGGGCTGTGTCATTGAACTTGGGCAATTTAGATACTGGACGCGTTGGCATTGGATGTGGGACTGGTTGTCAGAGAAAATCATTGACAAGCCATGCTATACTACATCCAAAAATATACTCAAGTAGAGGGTGTATATTATAGGAGCACAGATAAAAAAAATGCTTCCTACTGATGCGAATTGGACCGCTACTAGAAATGAATCTGCAGAATACTGAGCAGTTGGATTTCTAGGGGAATAAACAATAAACGAAAATTAGTGCTGTCGAATGATTATCGCATCTAAATAAAGTGTGGTGTTTGTATAATAGATGGGTGTGCGAAAGTGGGATATTATATGATGAGAGGGAGATTGACACAAAAATACAGATAGATATATTTTTAATATTCCATGTAATACTATTATAGATATAGTATATTCTCTATATAAAAATATAATTTTTTAAGCTATAAAGAACAAAGACATATTTTTCTTAAATACAGACATGTTATGTTGGGGATTTATCAAATGACATAATAAATCCACCACAGTCACACACATTAATATGTAAAAAAAAACTATATTCCGCTGGCTAGGCAAAAATTTAACAAAAACTAATAAACTGACCAAAAGATTATATGAATCCTTATATTATCTTATTCAAAATGCGGAGGGGGGGGGGATCAGTAAGATTTTTATTTAGAAAGAAATTAAAATAATTTTAGTCAGCAAGGACACATAATGAGCAAAAGTAATGAGACGGTCTTACATAAAATAACTGCGTTCTTCTGACATGTGTTCAATTGTGGATCCGAAAACAAATGGCATAGTTTCCACAGAAATATTGTGCAGCACGACTGTGTTCAACATGATAAAATCGCAATGTTCTAATTACTCAGCATATTCCTATGATTTCTGAAGATCATGTGACACTGAAGACTGGTGTTATGATGCTGAAAATACAGATTTGATCACATGAATAAATTACAGTTTAACACATATTCACAGAGAAAACAGCTGTTTTACATTCTAATAATATTTCACAATTTTTACTGTATTTTTGATCAAATAAATGCAGCCTTGGTGAGCATAACAGACTTCTTTTGAAAACAAAACATCTTACAGACCCGCACTTTTGAACAGTGCTGTATATTTATGACTGGAGGCTTCGGGACACTAAACATAAAGAGAGTCAGTCTTGACAGATTATGAGTTTCATGACATGGCGTGATCTGTAAGATCTTCAGTGTGTTCCTCAGGTGTCTGCAGTCAGTGGGGCTCAGAGGAGACAGACAGCAGCTGCGTCCAGAATGAGAGGAATGACACCCTTTGACCTGCTTTATGTTGAATCTAATGCGGCAGACTTTCATACGTTCACACACGAGCGCTCAGAGATTCAACAGTTCAACATGACGTGTGTTCAAGCCTGTTGCTAAAGTGTCCTCGGAGAGAGGGGATTCCATCATCAACAGCATTAGAGAAGGTTTGTCTCTGTTGAGGCTCAGTTCAAGAATCAGAAAGGCAGCGTGTGCTTCATTACAGACGACATGATGATGCCGAGACACGTCCTCTAGTGGTCTGTTAAGATCTACACACACTCAAACACAAGCACTGGAGGCTGAATTCAGCTCAAATCCACTTCAGTTCACTCTGTTCATTCATTACCCATGAAGAGATTTTAGGAGTATTTTAGTGAACAGTCATCTATCTGTCATGCTGTTTTAGAAATTAGTATTAAATGTTAGTAATCAATATGGGATCATACGGGATTTCATCTTTTATTTCAACTTCACCTGGACTTTTCTGACTATATATAGATAATATAAATAAACTAAAAAATACTGTATTGTGAATTATAGCGTCATAGTTATTTATTAAATATATATTATAACTGTAATTAAATAAATCATAAATGAATAAATATTATCATAAATATTTAATATTGGGATGTCAGTTTAATGCGTTAAACAGAAATTAATTAGCTTATTAAAAAAAAATAGATATTTTAACGGCAATGTCCCGGCCCACGCCCGGTACCATTCATCACATTTCATAAGTTGACTGTTGACAAATATGATGCAGGGCCACAACTCCATAAATGCAGTTATGCCCAAAAATTCAAGATATTGGTGCAAAAAAAAATGCCCCTGTATGTGTTTTTGTCTCATATTTATATCATACGATATCACACGAGCAGCGAGAGCAGTAGGCTATTACACGAGTGCTGATTTTTGTCCCGAATATCACAAGTTTAAATGTGATTTATACAACAGTTCAGTAAATAAGAAGTTGATGTTGTGTTATATTTTAAACACAATATTTTCTGTTTTGCTCAATTTTGCAGGGAAAATATTACCTTTTAAAGCCACAGCAGAACTGTTGTGCGTCTCCTCAGCAACACAGCGGTGTTTAGTTTCTGAAAGAATCCGCGTTTTGAACGAATCGTGTAAACCAATGATTCAAAAAAACACATTAAATTCTTGATTATTACTCTCACGTCCCTCGGTAGTTTCAAACCTTCTTGTGGGCAACATAAAGGAAGGTATAGTGAGACTGCGGTAAACAAAGCTGTCTGGGTACATGCTTTATTGTTGAAAAACCATACTGAGATGTTCAAAATTATCTTCTTGGGTTCCACAGGTGCTGGTAGGCCGTTGTAGCCTAAACGTGTAGGCTGTAATACTTTTTTTTGGGGACAAATCAAATTGCTAAGCTACGATTTGTAATGCCTACGTGAACTTTCTATTTAACACAAAAAATATCGTTAAATATCTTGTGTGGGTCATTTGCCAGCAAATTTATTTGCGATTAATAATCGAAAACATATGTTAATTAATTGATTCAACATTTAATTGACTGGACAGCCCAATATATAATATATAATTTTTAAATTTATGTAGACTAACATGAAAAACATATATATACGTTTGTAATACAGTCGCATAATTATTAGCATTAGCTGCGTTTGTCAAAATTATGAAAAAAAAAACAACAAAACAACAGTAATAAACAGTAATCCGTATTGTTTATGAATGTCTAGACTGTCACCAGTAAAACAAGTATTTATAAATTAAAATAAAAAAGTAAATATCCAAATAAAATAAAAAATATATATATGTGGCAAACAGTAATTCTGTATTGTTTATGAATGTATAGCTTTAACAATAAATAAGTTATTAAATTATTAAAATATAGAAAAAATATAAGTGGCACAATGTCCTGCTATATATCAGCTCACTGAAAATGAAAGTTTATGAGTGCAATGAAAACACAAAACTTATGAAATACACATAGAAACAGTATTAATTTTTTAATAAAGGCAACAATACTCCAATTCTGGCAACAGAATTCAAGTTTTTACAGATCTGGTTTACAAAAAGAATCTCACACGTAACTCAGCAGAAATCTTCCCTATTGAACACCTTAAATAATACAGTACAAAAATAGACTGCTTTATCATGAAACGACTCATTCAGTAACAGTGGCACTGTAGTCATAGAAAACAAAAATAATAGCAATAATGTAAAAACAACCAAAGATTCTGGATGCAGCAGTAAAACAGAGACACGTTACATTCACTGGCGTTGTGTGTGTGACACTGTGTGAAGGCACTGCGGCTTACAGCATAGGAGCTCACGCCAGACCCGCGTCTTTAGCCATTCCATAGAAGATTCCTTTCTGAGCGAGCAGGTTAGTCGGCGTGTCGAACTCTGCGATCTTTCCCTTGTCCAAAACGAGCACTCTGTCACAAGAGAAAAGCACTGAATTCAACATGTGCACACGCTCTGCCTTCATGGAAACGATGTAGGGGTGGGTGAAATACCAGTGCACACGCCTTATGTGTCAAAATGGCCATCTTTGCGGGTATACACAGGTGTTTATGTCTTAAGTGAATATAAACAGTTGAGAAAGATGCAAACACATGTGTATCAGTATATTAGATCCATGCATTCAGTCTTAAAGTGCATCATTAATGTCAATCAAACCACAAAACAGAGAACATCTCTTGCTGCTCTTTACACCACTGAATAAAAAGAATAAAATGGAAGTGCTGCCTTTATCTCGAATCTGACTTTTCTATGAATTCTGAGAAAATAAAGTCCGCATTGTGTGATATAAACTCTATTCTGAGAAATAAAGTCAGAATTGTGAGATATGAACTCTATTCTGAGAAATAAAGTACGAATTGTGAGATATGAACTCTATTCTGAGAAATAAAGTCAGAATTGTGAGATATAAACTTGCAATTCTGAGAAGAAATGTCGAAATTGAGATATTGTAATTCTGAGAATAAAGTCAGAATTGTGAGCTATAAACTCAATTGCGAGATATAAAGTAGAATGAGTGATAAACTTACTCTGAGAAATAACGTAAGAATTGTGAGATATGAACGCTATCTGAGAAATACAGTCAGAATTGTGTGATTGGAACTCTATTTGAAGAAATACAGAGAATTATGGATAACACTCTATTCTGAAAAAAATGAAGTCAGAATTGCAAGATATAAACTTATAATTCTGAGAAATAAAGTCAGAATTGTGTGATATGAACTCTATTCTGAGAAATACAGTCAGAATTATGTGATAAACTCTATTCTGAGAAATAAAGTCAGAATTATGTGATAAACTCTATTCTGAGAAATGAAGTCAGAAATGCAGGATATAAACTTATAATTCTGAGAAATAAAGTCAGAATTGTGAGATATAAATTCAGATTTGTGAGATATAAACTCGCAATTGTAAGAAATTGTAAGAATTGATTTCCTCAGAATTGGACTAAACTATATCTTATATATGTTTGATGCTGAGATCAAACATCAATAAAAACCTTTAATCTCAGTTTTTTGGGGGGGGTTTTCACAAAATAAGAATTAAGATTTTTCAAATTAGCTTGAATGCTCTTATAAAAACAACACAGTCAAATGTCAAAAATGACAAAAAGGAGTATTCAAAATGTATATTTTAACTTAAAATCTGCACAAAAAAAAAAAGTGGAAAAAGTAGAGATTAGACATAAAATAATGTGTTCCGAATCATTCGTACTTGTGATAAAGGCTGAGCATTGAACAGATAGTTGTAAAATTGTCATCAAAAGCAAAAATGCTACAAAATGCATCACATTTTGTGAGAAAAAGTGTGACCTGCTCCATCAAAACAGACAGTATTTCTGGACTCAGCAGCTCGAACAGAGTAAGAAACGAGAGGTACCTGGTGTAGTCCATGATGGTGTTGAGTCTGTGAGCGATGGTGAAAACGGTGCAGTCCTCGAACTGCGTGCGGATGGTGGACTGGATGAGATCGTCCGTCTCCAGATCAACCGCGGCCGTGGCTTCATCCAGGACCAGGATCCTGGTCTTCCTCAGTAAAGCTCGCGCCAAACACACCAGCTGCCTCTGACCCACACTGAACACACTCTGGATTCAGAACTCGCTAGACGTGCATACAGTACTGTACATACGCTCAAAATGCAACACACTTACAGCCAAATATAGAGAACCAAATCATGCTAGATGATTTAGCACTCTCTGCTGCTGCTCACATTAATTAAGTCATAATTTCTACTATATTTAGTCTGATAATGTTTTTTATTTAATATATTTTATTTTTAGCGGATTTTATGCTACTAAATTATATTTACGGAATAGTTGGGATCCATTTATTACCTGTTAACCACTGTTTGAACACATGAAAATGAAATTTCCGATTTAAACGGCTGTAAATCTTGAATGTGTTGGAGCACGGACTTAAGTACTGGTCTCTTTTTAAAGAAGGGGAACTTGGCAGAGATTCAAAATCAAAGTTATAGAAGTTTATTATTATGAAAAAAATGCCGAAAAATACTATTTTTAAATTGTATATGAAATATATCTTCCAAAACATGTTTAACTCTAAAACTGCATGAAAATGAAAGCCATTAATCTAAACAAGTTGTGCTCCAAATTTGAGGTTGATATCACAAAAAAAGGTTTCTAATAGACGACATTTGCTTCCTATTCGTTTCCAATACTGTCATTTTTGACCGCGAAGTGTTATTATTCAAAACCATTTAGCCTTTTTGAATCATGTCCAAAGTCTTTTTTATGTGTTCACACAGCAAGCGCCAAAACCTTTACCAAGTTTTGTTCCATTCCGATGAAGTAATACATTTTAAAAAACCAAAAACCTAACTTTTTTCTGTCAGAAACGACCACACAGCAGCAGAGGGTTCAAATAAGAGTATTTTACTGAGAGTATAGAGTGATGTAATGCACACAGGCATATTGCTGTGTTATTTCTAACGGCACCTGAGGTTTTCTCCTCCTTCGGAGCACTCCAGCTCGAGCTTGGACGGCTGGTTGCTGACAAACTTCTTCAGATGAGAGAGTTCCAGCACTTTCCACACGTCTTCCTCGCTGTATTTCTCAAAGGGATCGAGGTTCATCCGCAGAGTCCCGGAGAACAGGACGGGCTCCTACAATCAGTCACACAAGACACTGTGAGATGTGAAACATGCGCATTCAAAATCAACTTATATTCAGAGAAAAACAGCATTTATTTATCGTCAGCATGGAATTCATGCCTGATGGCAAATCCTCAACAATAAGTAGAGTTGAGTATAATATTGTAAAAGTATTATTTATTAAATAATACATTAATTAAATAACATAAGCAGCGCCATTTCCTGCTATTGATTGCAAATTAATAAAAAACAAAATAAAATATAACAACATTAACATATATTTGATTCAAAAATATATATTAACTTTATTGAACTCAATATTAACTAATGCTGTTTTGGTTTATGAATTTAACTAGCTGTCACAGTAAATAATAAGCTATGTATAAGAATTATAAAATGATTATAATAATGAAATATCAAAAATTAAAATAAATCTTAAAGACAGTTTCTCTATTAATGCAAATTAATTAAATTAAAATGGTAACAAATGAATATATATTTGATTAAAAAATCAATTTACTATTAAACTCAAGATTTAACTAATGCTGTCTATGTTATGACATGATCGATGTCACAGTTTAAATAAGTACTTATGAATGGAATGATAAAAATTTAATGTTAATAAATTATAAAAAAAAAAAGTATTAATTAATTATTAAATTAATTAAACTTATATAAGAAGCATAATGTTCAGCGCTATTAATGCAATGAATTAAACAAAGAAAAGATAACCACATTAATTTACTATTTTCATTATTTAACTATATATATATTTAAAATTTGTAAATATTGTAATAAACACCAACAACAACAAAAAATTTGAATAAAAGTTCAAAACACACTGCAGCATTTTAGTAAGTGTTAAAAGGTGAAATGAGGTTAAGAACAGGTTTTACTAGAGAAAACAAACACCGGGGAAAAGGTTCAATGTTAATAATCTGGACGCCATTAGTTTATAACAAGCTAATTAGCAGCGTTTAGTGAGCCTGAAGGTGCTTTGGCATCAAAATCACTATCAACTGCTTTATGGCTCTGAATGGGGAAATGAGCTTTTTGTGCTGACCCATCACGAGCGCAACACTAATACAGCAGTAAACGCCATTCCCAAGCTGGGCTTAAATTAAAACAGATGCTTTACCGCCAACAAAGCTGAAGAAAACCCAAAAGCCCGACCTGAGGGATGATGGTGAGTTTGGAGCGCAGGTCGTGAAGGCCGATCTCAGAGATCTTCACCTCGTCGATCACGATCTCTCCATCCGCCGCCTCCAGCAGACGGAACAGACACAGAGTCATCGAGGACTTCCCAGCGCCGGTTCGTCCAACGATACCGATCTGCAGAGCCATACACCACCACTCAAATCATCATACAGAAACCATCGCTGAACGTGATATATAGCATGTGTGACTCTGGAGCACAAAACCAGTCATAAGGGTCAATTTTTCGAAATTGAGATTTATGCATCATATGAAAGCTGAATAAATAATATCTCCATTGATGTATGGTTTGTTAGGATAGTATTTGGCTGAGATATAACTATTTGAATATCTGTAATCTGAGGGTGCAAAAAAAAAAAAATCAAAATGAGAAAATCATCTTTAAAGTTGTCCAAATGAAGTTCTTAAAGCACTGCATTACTAATCAAACATTAAGTTTTGATATATTTACGGTAGGAGATTTACTAAATATCTTCATGGAACATGATCTTTACTTAAAAATTTATAATTGTGACCCATACAATGTATTGTTGGCTATTGCTACAAATATCCCCCAGCGACTTAACACTGCTTTTGTGCTGCAGGGACACATATATACTGTTTCAGTTTATTTATTTATCCCTGTAGGGAAAGCACATTTGCAGCATACGCTCAAACAGACACTAAATAACTCACATTTGGCAAAACAATAGTTTAATACTGATAAATCAAATTTAAAATAACCAGTCTAGCTGACCATTAGTTACCACTAGAGGAAGAAGAATTTAAAGGGTTAGTTCACCCAAAAATGAAATGGACCCCTGATTCCCCTACCTCAAACCAATCTAGGTGTATCTCGCTTTCAGACGGAATATAATCGGAGGTATATTAAAAGCTCCTGGCTCTTCCAACTTTATGAATGCAGTCACTGGGTGTTATTTTCAAAAACTCCAAAAGAAGTCAATAAAGAGCATCCATCCATCATAAAAAGTGCCTCGCATGGCTCCGGGGCTGAAGAAGGCCTCCTGAAGCGAATCAACGCGTTTTTGTAAGAAACACATCCATATTTAAAACTTTATAAAGCGTAATCTCTAGCTTCCGCTAACAGTCGTACGCGCGTATGATATAAGGTTAGAGTAAAGACGTTTGTAACAGGAGCAAGGAAGAGTTTCTTTATTTAGCAAGGAAACAGTCTCCTCTGGCTGATATCAAAATTCTCCCAAATTCTCTTACAATCTACTTTTTGACACTTCTAATCGGCAGTGTTTGTGTTGCTCTTACCTCGGCCGCTTTCCGCATTGTCAGTCTCACCGGGAGCTACGCCTACGTCCTACGTCATCCGCCAGAATGAACGCGTGTACGACAGTTAGCGGAAATTAGAGATTATGTTTATAAAGTTTTAAATATGGATATTTTTCTTACACAAACACATTGATTTGCTTCAGGAGGCCTTTATTCATCCCCCGGAGCTGTGTGGAGCACTTTTTATGATGGATGGATGCGCTTTATTTGACTTCTTTTGGAACACCCAAAACACCCATTCACTGCCAATATAAAGCTTGGACGAGCCAGGACAGTTTATAAACTCCATCGATTGTCTGAAAGAAGAAAGCCATATACACCTAGGATGACTTGAGTGAGTAAATCATGAGCAAATTTTCATGTTTGGGTGAACTATCCCTTTAAGAATTGAATTGCTTGGGGAATAAAAGATCATTTCGACCTGTTTTTAGAGCATCTGGGAACACAATATCGTCGGCCAGATGGTAACAATTCAAAAGTGTAAGATAAAGGATGCCTCTTATCATTCACAATGATGTTAGCCTTATCAACAGCCTTTCTTTATATATACTCTCTATGCTCTGTAACTTTATCCCTAATCATTTACTTGCTGGTTAGTGAGCTCCTCTGAGTCTCGGAAGCATCACCATACCAACAAATCACACAAAATGTCAAAATGCTTTCAATAAAAGCCCCATAAAATATCGAAAGCATTCTGCTATGGACATTAAAAGAAAGTAATTTCTTTAAGAAATGCATTCTCTGTTGAAGCTTCTTGCTTAATCAATCCATGCATCCCACCTAAGTTTATTGTCCAGCATGATACCGAGGTATTTATAATTTGTTACTAATTGCTCCCCATTAATTAATGTAGGACGGGTTACATTTTGCTCTCTCTCTCTAAAATCACTAACCATCTCCTTAGTTTTGGAGATATTCAAGAGGAGATTTGAATTTCCACACCAATTTAAAAAGAAATCCAAAACAAAAAATCAAGTACTCGATTATAAAAAAGTCAATTAACTGGCAAAATACTGGAAGCGGCGCATTCCACGGACGAGAATCCATGAAACGCATTATTAGACCGTTTTCAAAGGCTGCACGATATATTACAACCATTTAAAAATCATAATAAAGCATATTGTGAATTCAATTCAATAAATATATGCGCTGTGGGCTTCATTTCTATGCATGTAGGTTCACAGTAAATGCTGCTCCACACAAACAGTCATCATTTACATGCGCGGTCGGAGCGTCTCAAACGCCATCTCTGCGTACGGCTATGAGTCTGAGCTGCTCATAACGTTCATCCGGAAACAATGTGCACCATTCTATCAGATTTATAAACCTACGCCAGCACAGGCGCCGATAACTGTTATGCGACTCAAAATAATGAGGTTTAAACCCTCCTCTGAGTTCACACGTTTTGATGTCCACATGTTCTTGTTCAAGAAATTACAGTGGCTGTGATTCTATCATAAAGAAGTGGCCAAATATTAAAGATTAAGTGGACATTTGAATTAAAAGTTGTTTAGTCAATATTAAACAAGGATTAGATCGCGCTGTAAAGTGTAAAAACAATCGACAGCATATAAATAAATTACACTTATTACATGTATTTTAACCATTTTGTTCACTAAAACCATATGATTACTTGCTTTTGATATTTTATTTGAACCAATTATTATTTCCTCATTGCTATTATATATGTATTTTAAGTCATTTTAAAGTCTATTGTTTGATTAGGTCTATTTTTATTGCAAAAAAAAAAGATCAGATTACTCGATTAATCGTCAGAATAATCGCCCGATTACTCGATTACCTAAATAATCGTTATACAAGGGCTTTATGGCATCGCGGTTAATGTTAACATCATTGCGTATGTGCAGCATTAAACGCGTGCAATTCTGAGAAAAAAGTCCTAATTAAGATACATTCAGAATTCAGACTTTGTTCCCCTCATAATTGCGAGTTTATATCTCACAATTCAGACTTTTCTTCTCAGAATTACAAAAAAAAGTCAGAATTGTGACATTAAAAAAGTGACAATGCACCATTGTGTCTTTTTACTGTATACTGAATGAAGCAACAGTCTTGGCAAAAGTCTATTTAACTGGACTTGATTTTATTCTGTTTGCCTATTTAGGATTTATAAAAAAAAAAGCTATTAAAAATATTCCTGAAATGCACATTATTATTTTGTTGCACAGCCATACAGAATATTGATTCCTGTAACAGAGTTAGTTTCAGCTGAGAAGAGCATTTCTGCACTTTAATTGCACGTGTGATCAGAAACGAATGCAGGTCAGTGAGAGCAGCGCTGTAATGACGCTCCTCACCTTCTCTCCTCCTTTGACCTCCAGCGAGATGTTCCTCAGCACCAGGTCCAGTCCCTCGCGGTACCTCACGCTGTAGTCTATGAACTCCACGTTCCCCTTCGGGGGCCAGTCTGGAGGAGGCTGTTTGTCCTTCACTATCCATGGAGCCTATGGACGATTTGAAGGTTTTACATGTCAGTCGAGTTAACTCTCGCTGTCTGCGTGCAGAATAAGTGAACCAGTGGTTATAATGCTGATAATCAACAGTCTTTGCTTGCAAAAAAGAGAGATAAAATCAGCTGTTTAATCCTAAGAAATTGATTATATATTCTAGTATATGAATGATACTGCATGTGTACCTCAGTCACTGTCTCTGAATACTCCTTCACTCTCTCCACTGCTACGATGTTGCTCTCGAGGTCAGAGGTCATCCTCACCATCCAGTTCAGGGACATAGTGACCTATTCAGCACAAAAAACAAGCGTGAACACAGAATACTGGCACTTGTTTTGATTATATTTGCATAATCTCATAATCTAGTTTTCTAATACATGTGCATTGTACCTTGTGAACATTGTTGGCTCTGTGACGAATTGCTTATGTTCCTCTATTATAAGTCCCTTTGCTTAAATGCATACTCTACCAGTCAAAAGTGTGTAATAATTAAGAATTTTTAATGTGTCTGAAAGAAGTCTCTTCTGCTCACCCAGGCGGCATTTGCTTGATCAAAAATACTGTAAAAACAGTGAAATATTCAGTACAATTAAAATCAAGTTAAATGTCATTTATTGCTGTGATCAAAGCTCTGCTTCATATGTTTGTGGAAACCATGCCACACTAGCATTCAAAAGTTTGGGGTAAGTAGGATTAAAAATAATAATAATAGTAATACTTTTAATCATCAAGGACGCATTAAATTATGTAAAGACAGTAAAGAAGTGACAGTAAAGACATTTATAATGTTACAAAAGATTTCTGTTTCAAATAAATGCTGTTCTTTTGAACTTTCTGTTCTCTGGAATCCTGAAAATACAGCTGGCATCACAGACTACATTACAGTTTAACACATATTCAGCTAGAAACCAGCTGTTTACATTGAATAATTAGTGCTGTAGTCAAGAAAACAAGACAAACCAGCACTTCCTGAAATTCATTGAAAAGACGCACATTTCACTGCCGAAAAAGTATCTCATATTTTAATCATTATGATGGTAACACCTAATCAGACAAACAGACAACACAATTTGTGGACGATCCCTGAGTGTGGTCTTGAAATAAAATCCCGAGTCATTTTAGTCTGGGACCGAGATAAGACCAAGACCTCAAAAAATGGACTCGGTTGATACAACACTGGCAATAATATTCAGACTTTTACTGTATTTGATCAAATAAAATTGGTAGCCTTGGTGAGCAGAAGAGAAGTATTAAGAGCACGGTAGTGTTTAAAGCGTAATAGTTTCCTGAGATCCGAAGATGCCCAATAGCAAATATGTGTCCCTGCAGCACAAAAGCAGAGTTCAGTCGCTGGGGGATATTTGTAGCAATAGCCAACAATACATTGTATGGGTCACAATTATACATTTCCCTTTTATGCCAAAAATCATTAGGATATTAAGTAAAGATCATGTTCCATGAAGATATTTTGTAAATTTCCTACCGTAAATATATCAAAACTTAATGTTTGATTAGTACTATGCATTGCTAAGAACATTTTGAACAACGTGTAAAAGATGATTTGCTCAATTTTAGATTTTTTTTGGCACCCCATCCGATTCCAGATTTTCCAATCGTGTTATCTCAGCCCCCATTTTGTCCGATCCTAACAAAATACATCAATGGAAAGCTTATTTATTCAGCTTTCAGATTATGTATAAATATCAATTTTGAAAAATTTACCCTTATGAATGGTTTTGTGCTCCAGGGTCACATATAACAAAATAATCTGCTTCAGATTATATCTATCGCTCAGCATTATGATTTGTGAAGTTCACCTTTTTTACCTCATCCAAAGAACACATGACCTGTGCTTATACAGTACGTAATGAGTGTGATTTTACCTGCAGAGCATAAGACACAGACAGACCGACCAATCCGGGGCTGAGCTTCTCCTTCCCAATCACAGCAAACAGAGCAGCAAACAGCACAATGCAATTGCCGATAAACTCGATGCGAACCCCCAACCACCTGTTTGCATCCAAACACAACACTGTTATAACTGAGCGGTGCTCGAATCTGAAATTCAGGAGGACATTACCCCATAAAAGCACACAGTAAAGAATGAAAACATGCGTGAGGAACTGCATGCATCCAAACGAGAGCGAGACCAAACCTACCTGTTGGAAACAATACCAGGGTAGTAACTCTTTTGGTTCTCGTCCACTTTCATATCGCTCAAGAGAACAAAGGCAGTGTTTCGGCCATAGGCGCGGATCACGCTAGTGCCTGTGATGGTCTCCGAAAAATGAGAATATATAGGAGACCTACTGACAGACTCCAGTCTCTTAAGCTGCCGAGACGTGGCTACATAAAATCTCTACAGAAGAAACCAGGGAGAGAAATAAACAATCTGCTATTACAAGAACAGAGAACAACAACAGCATACATGCATATTCAATATTCATACACATACAAATGAGTGAGGATTCAGAAAACACTTTCTCATCATTCGACTGGCAGAAAAAAGTTATAAATCTTGTTCTAAAAAGTCTCTTTCTTTTCAATTAAAGCTTTAAAATTATGCTTTATTTCAATCAAGCACGATGACCTAATATTACAGGTTTGTCTGAACTCTATAGGAATGTTTGCTCAGTTTATTACTAACTAAATCCATAATTAAATGATTTGCAATAAGAGGAAATGTCTAAAAGAAGAATGCAAGTTATTTTATGGTGGCCAAACGCTTCTATATAATCATTTTTGATCTGTCCTACAATGAAAAAATATTTAAAGTTAACTCCTCTTTTGTCTTATGCACAATACAGTTTGGGGGAAGTAAGATTTTTTTATTTTTCTGAAATACATCTCTTCTGCTCAGCAAGGCTGCAGACCCTGTAGTGCTTAACATAAGTAAAATTCTGAAATATTATTATAATGTAAAACAGCTGTGTTCTATGTGAATCTCTGTTAAACTGTAATTTATATCTGAGATCAAAGCTGTATTTTCAGCATAATTACTCAGTCTTCAGTGTCACATGATCTTCAGAAAATCAGTATAATATGTGATTGTTAGAAAATGTATGAGTATATCAATGCTGATAACAGTCGTGCTGCACATTATTTTTGTGGAGAAAAAGTCAAATACAAAAAAAAAAAAAAAAAAAAAAACTGTTACACTTTATTTTTCAGGATTCACAGATGAACAGAAAGTTCAAAAGAACAGCGTTTATTTGAAATAGAATATTTTTGGTGCACTTTTAATCAATTTAATGCATCCTCTATGAATAGTTTCCTTCAAAAACAGTTTTTTATAAAGATGAAGCGTGAATACAGTTATCAAAAACTGTATGTGATTCTAGATATTCCTTCATTCAGACAAAAAAAAACACAGCATGTTTGATTTTTAATCTACAGTCTGTTAGTGTAGTTTCTAGAATCCTCACTTTTAATCAGTTATCAAACAATATTTCAGAATACATGATATGAATTACTCTCAACATTCAAATATTTCTAAACAATGTTCACATTAAGGGATCAGATATCAATGGAATCAAACACCATCATAATGTAGTGTTCGGTTTGGCTTTAGTTTGTATATATAATGAAATCAATGAGAATTTAAAAGAATGCATCTGATTTTTTTGGTTTCATGCAACAGTCATCACACAGAAAATATAGAAAGCCAGTTTGCGCCATGCAAAGCCTAAGCAATACGTAAATGAGTGTGAAATCAAAAGGCAATCAGGAGGGGTGCAAGACCAAGATACAGTTGTGCAATGAGAGGTTTAGTACCTAAAATATCTTGAGAATCACAGAAGACTGACTAGACCAAAACTAATGAAATAACACCAGAGGCCCATCTTAAAAAAACATCATTATCATTATTATACAGTATCAGATGTTACAAGCTACTTTTGTTACCACCGTAATGCTGTTTTTCCGTCATTAACTTGTAATTAGAATCTGAACTGGTTAAACAGAATTTAACTCTATGATGTTAGTAGCCTAAATATTAGTAGTAAGTTAAAGGAATAGTTCAGCCAAAAATGAACATACTGCCATTTCCCGATGTAGATGAGTTTGTTTCTTCTTCAGGTTTGGAGAAATGTAGCATTGCGTCAGTGTTTCAGCAATGGATGCTCTGCAGTGAATGGGTGCCGTCAGAATGAGAGTCCAAACAGCTGATAAAAACATCACAACAATCCACAGCACTCCAGTCCATCAGTGAACATCTGGAGAAGACAAAAGCTGAAACACATCCAGCACCAAGATGTTTTTAACTCAAATACACCGATGGTCATAACCCTAATAACTCTTCCTCAGGAAAAAGTGCATCTGCTGTTGTCTATCACATCAAAATCCAGCCACATATTTAGATCTGTTTTGTTCTGTGCAGATTTCTCTCCTGATTCACACCAGAACACTTTTTCACTGGAGGAAGAGTTATTATGGATTATAGACTCAATGTATTTGAGTTAAAAGCGTCTTAATGCTGGATTTGTCTCAGCTTTTGTCTTCTCCAGATGTTAACTGATGGACTGGATTACTTGTGGGTTATTGTAATGTTTTATCAGCTCTCATTCTGACGGCACCCATTCACTGCAGAGCATCATTGCTGAGACAGTGATGCAATGATACATTTCTCCAAACCTGATGAAGAAGCAAACAAACTCATCCTATCTGGGATGGATTGGCGAGCGAGGATATTTTTAATGTTGGATGAAACTATTTTCTTTACAGCGGGACCCCATCAATCCACCTCTTACTCGTGGACTCTTACTATGCCTCACATCCCCAGTTCTTTACAAGTTATAAGTCCTGTCTGTTACAGTGACAGCTACACTGTTAGTGTCAGAGGAGCGTACAGTATGAGTGTGAATGGAGACTGGACTGATGAAATGATGAGATGCAGCACAGCAAAACAACCATGTTCAGTAGAAGACAAATGAATTCAATTCTACTCCTGCAAAGCTAACTCTACAGTAAACGGCTGTTCTTCACCCACCGTCAATACTTTTCAAAAGTAAGTGATCGTTCTCATATTATGAGTGATAATATGGAATATGACGTTACGAATATGAAGTGCTGCTGTCGCTACAGAAAATATACTGTTTACTATATGCCAAAATACTAAGAAATTCCTATACATTTTTAATACTAGAATAATTATTATTATACATTATTGCCATAATTTGTTCAATAATATATAATATTAATAGTAGCAATAATATTAATTGATAAGCATTGATTATATTAATCATAATATAAAAAATATAATGCTATTTATTGCATATTTTATTAACGAGTAATAATAGTCCAGTAGTAGCAGCAGCTTATATAATTTAATACATTTTTTAAAAATAATATCCAATTAATAATTCATAGTTAGTAACCGATTACAGTAAAAACAATGAATATTGTGGTAGTATCAGTATTACAGAATGTAATAAATTACCGCGAAACTGTATTTTACTATTATAGTTGTTGTTAATATTAATAATAATTATTTATTGCAATAGCATAGTTATTTATATAATAATAACAACATTTTTGGTGTAAGTAATTAATTAATTTCTATCCTAATAATAATAATTATTATCTTAATAAATAAATCTTAATAAATCTTAATAAATTATACACTAATAATAATAAAAGAACACCTTTCACTCAAATGACTACACTGTTAATATAATTTACAATAATAATGAAATCTAAAGCACAAGGATTTGTGTTTTACAGTAAGCTCTGTTACTGTACGCTGTCAGAAACTCAAGAAGGTGTTTCGAGAGACGAACCAAACCACACAGAGTCCAACTACAACACCAGGACAGTGATAATGCAGCTAGAACACAACAACAACACACGGTAGCATGCTGTATTAATGAGTTATCAGACTTATTTCTATTTACCTGGACCCACCAATAGAGCAGCGTTAACGGCACTATGACTATGAGGAACACAGGGGTGAGGGCAGAGCATACGACCAGCACATTTACTGTGTACCAGAAAGTGTGCATCCAGATATCAATATTCTCGGGAATGACAGAGTCTATCGTGTCCACGTCTTTGCTGAAGCGGTTCAAGATTCGCCCCGAGGGGGTGGCCTCGAAAAAGGCCTGCGGGGCCCTCAGAACGGCGTGGAGCATGTGGAGGTGCGTGGCGTGGGCCGCCTTCAGCATGCTGTACGCACGACACAGTAAACAGTTGGCCAGAATCAGCGCACCTGTTGAAGGGGCAGCACACGGGTTAGTCTCCTATATATGCTCTCTCGCTCACCGCTGCTTCAGACAAGCACTACTGTACTGCACGTCCTCATCTGGGAGAGAGACAGACTCGGCTGCAAGTCAGAGAGCAGGAGTGCTTCTGCTGCACTTCTGAGAAATTCAGCATTGAAAAGAATATAACATTCACATTTTACATTAAAAAAGATGAAATTATATTTTGTAGCTTAGGTTGGGGGGTTTGAGGGGGGGGGTGTTGTTTTTTTGGTGTTGAGGACACCGTAATACTAAGTTATTACTCTGCAAAAAACTAATAATATAATAATTAAATATAAATAGATAATAATAAAAATATCTCTATATATATACAAATAAATTATAGGTAGATATTTTTTTTTGTATGTTTAAGCTATGAAAACCACATGTAATTTTTGCTTCTCAAATGAAAGAATCTTGATTTAAGAATGTTTAGATATTTGGAAAACAAGACAAAAATACTGAGTAGAAAGATCTAATCTGTGATAATAGCTAAGATAAGTAACTGAGAACTGTATGTAATCACTAGATTAATAACTCTACTAAAGCGTTGCTATCCCATAAGAAAACTACATGCGGTGGGGGGGGGCGGGATCATTCAGGTAAGTCATAATAAAGGAGTGGCGAAGTGTGTGTGTTGCTGTGCAGCGAGGGTGCTGAGAAGCACAGCAGAGGCGTGTGTGTGTGTGGTGAGTGTGTGTGTGTGTGTGTGGTGGGGTGGGTGTGTGTGTGTGTGTCTGTGTGTGTGTGTGTGTGTGGTGGTGTGGTGTGTGTGTGTGTGTGTTCTGTGTGTGTGTGTGTTGTGTGTGTGTGTGTGTGTTTGGTGTGAGTGTGTGGGAGAATGTGTGGGGGTGTGTGTGTGTGGTACAAATCAAGCAGGACAGTGGCAGCAGCCGTTGGAGGAGGAACAGGAAGCAAGCTCTACACACGAGACAGACACGGCTGTGCTAAGGCTCTGTCAAAATTGATTCTTAGGAAGAGTGTTGCGTTGCGTATGATAAATCGAAGTGTGTTCACACACTGTCACGCAGATACTAATCTAACCACGATGTTACTACAAACACTGCAAAATGATCAGTATTCTGTGCTTCAAGCATAAATATCTGAAAATACTTAAATCAAGATACAGTTACATTACAAAAGTCCAGGATTAGTCTTGTTGTATCAAACTGCATCAAAATGAATTCAATTAAGCTTAACCCGTGAAAACATGAAAAAATGTAAAATAAAAATGTAAGGCCAATGGGGTCAGAAAAATAAACTTAATTCAAAGAGAAAACATGTTTGTTCACGCACTGACGGACGAAAATTTATACAATAAATATATAATAATAATAATAATAATAATAATCATAAATATTGCCGAAATGTAGTGACTTACATCAAACTAATTATTAGAATCATAATATAAAGTACTGCCAAAATTAGTAAATTATATACTAATAATAAATAATTGCAGAACTGTAATGAATTACTTAATAATAATAAATAAGAATAATAAAATTACTGCAAAAAGTAGTGATTAATAATAATAATAAAATTATTCAGAAACATAGTGAATTTATATAATATAATAATACATTCTACCAAAATTAATATACAATAATAATAATAATATGGTGGTCAGAAAAATAATCTTACTTCAAAAGTAAAACTAGTTAATTGTTACCCATGTGCAGTAATGGTCTATTTAGCTTAAACTCACTTAATTTGATTATTATTTTTAAAATGTAAAAACCCAAAAACAAATTATATCTATGTCTCAAATTTACATACAATAAAAATTTTTCCTGAGGAGTCTACTAAACAAGTCCGATAATGAAACATAAATCATGTCTACTTTATTAAAGCAGAGATGTTTCCAACAAATAAGAAAATAATAATTAGCAGCAATGAGGCAAAAAACGAAGTTGTAGAGCAAAAGCGCTCTGGTGATTGTATATTTATATATTATAATATATATATATATCATATTTCGAAACTGACAAAAATACATGCTAGAAATCGAAGCACCCATTCAGTCTGAAACAAGTAAAAAAACCAAGGCTATATTGACTACGTTCATGAATATAAGATGTTCCGCGGTCTGAGCAAAGCCGTACAGGAGACATACATACACAGGAGGAAATCACCGGGTTAGACTCTGATGAAGCGTGCACACGCTCTAATACTCCTCGAAAGGGATCTGCAATGCAAACGTTATCCGCTTTCATCCAGAATTGTGTAGAGCTGCAACAAAAGGGAAAAATACCTGCACAAAGAAGTAAATCAAGGCCAGAGGGCCAATGACCAGCGCGAATATAGGAGTACTGAAAATGATGACGATCATGGTGGACAGAGAGGCAAAGAAGGTGCCCAGGAACATGAGGACGGTGGATGGCAGGACCTCGTCGATCACGTAAATGTCCTTGGAGAAGCGGTTGATGATCCGGCCTATAGGAGTGGTGTCAAAGAAAGACTGGGGCGTGTGAAATTTGTTGTCCAGCAGGGTCTGATGCAGCTTGCGTGCGGCCTGGATTTTCCCCAGAGCCAGAGTAAAGGAGGAAAACATAACCAGGACGCCTGTGTTAGAGAGAGGGCACAGCGTCACTAGCAGTGCTGGGGAAACTTACTGTTACAAGTAATGCATTACAATGTTCCGTTACTCCATAAAAAAGTAACTAATAACTAATACTAAAACTAATACGTTACTTAGTTACTTTTTATGGAAAAAGTAATGTGTTACGTTACTTTTGATTTACTTTTTAAATCTGGGCAGGGCTTACTTGTTTGTTTTTAATATAAAAAAGTTATATTTTTGGCAAATATAAAAGCCTTTCACACCAAAAGTGAAATGAATAAGCCTCAGGCTGAAGGGAAAGTAAATTTACGTCCGTACAGTAGAATGCAGAAGAAGACATTTCAACACACTTCAGGAATAAACAAAGACACACAGATGTTCGTCTAGAGTAATTAGTACGCTTGAACTGCATCATCAAAGATCAGAAGCAGATAGAGTGGGATTAAATACATAAAGGATATTTGTGTTTAACATTTCATTATTGCAGGTTTGCGTCATTCTGAGCTGCATTATTTTTATTCACTTTGAGGAAAACTGAATCTGTGGGGGTTTTTTTGTGAATGAGATGAATTAATGCATATTCATATATATTTTAGAACTACAGTAACATCTTCTGATTTCTGTCACCATGGCGACACCAGAGCTGTCAGTCAATAAATTGGAAACAAAAGTAACTTGCGTTACTTATTTGAAAAAGTAACTCAGATATTCTCCTGTCAATTAAAAAGTAATGCATTACTTTACTAGTTACTTGAAAAAGTACTCAGATTACGTAACTCGCTACCCCCGACACTGATCGTTATGATTTCTCCTTTTGATTCCAGTGAGGCAGCATGTGTGTTTGGATTTACATCATGCTGTGTTTTCATGTTTGGGTGAACTGTGCCTCAGTTGTGATGTGAATGAAGTGTTCAGTCAGTGTCTGGCTGTATAACAGAGACTCTGGCTGTACCTTGTGAGATGCCCAGCGCGGCGTAGACCCCGACCCTCATGTGCACTCTGTCTTGCGTGCGGTTGAGCAGCGCGTCGTTCGTCCACTCGCTCAGCCAGACGTTGGCTCCGATGGAGGTGGCGCTCTGACAGCCGTACAGAACACAGATGAAGAGTGACAGCAGCGGCCCGACTGCCTTCGCATACTCCCAATACACCTTCAGCTTCACCTGCAACACACACACACTCACATTACACCGGTTCGTTTAGATGCATAACTAGCCTGGTGTAGGTCACCAAACTGAACGTCAACAGCACTTTCTGCAAATCTAATAATAAGGCGTGAAACAAAGCATGAACGTCAGGTGACTGACATTCAGAATATGTGCAATATGTTAAACTAACAATTATATTTATTACCAGCCATTGGCTAATTATTTATTATCCCTATTTCCACAATGTAGGACGAGTCTAAATGCATTTCAAAACACTGCTTTTCGCAATTTTTTGCAGTCTGTCAGGATTTGTATAATATATCTGGCTGTGAAATCAGTTTTGTGTGGCTGTTGAGTTCTAGTCCTCCAGGAGAGGGCGGTCTGGAGTCACTAACCCGTCCCGTCTCAGTCGTCTCAGCCTGGATGAGCTTCTCCACCTTCAGCTCCTTCTTCTCGCTCGGAGACTCCAGGTGTCTCCTCTCGCTGCAACGCCGGCGCCGGGACATTTTCTTCGGGTTCTCCGGATCATTCGACATGATGCTCATCTGCCTACGAGACAGAACCCAAAACTCATGCACTCATATGAGAGATATTCAGATGATTATCATTATAGTCTGTACAGTAGCAAAAACATTATTGGCCTATGGGATGTCCCCACAATTGAAAAAAACAAACCTCTGTGTGTGTGTGTTTGTGGTGTGTGAGTGGAGTGAGGTGAAGGGTGTGTGTTGCCGTGTGTGTTGTGGTGTGAGAGAGTGAGTTTGTTTGCGTGAAGTGTGGTGAGTGAGTGAGTGTGTGAGTTGAGTGAGTGGGTGTGTGTGTGTGGGTGAGTGAGTGAAATGTGTGGGAGTGAGTGAGTGAGTGTGTGTGTGACAGTGAGTGAGTGAGTGAGTGAGTGAATGAGTGAGTGAGTGTGTGTTTGTGGTGAAGTGAGAAATTTTGGGGTGACATTGAGTGTGTGAGTGAGAGGGTGTGCGTGTGTGTGTGAGTGAGTGAGTGGTTGTGGTGAGTGAGTGAGTGGGTGATTGAGTTGAGGGAGTGTGTGTGGGTGCGGGAGAGTTTGTTTGTTTGTGTGTGTGAGAGAGAGAGTTTGTGCGTGTGTGTGTGTGAGAGTGAGTGTGTGTGTGTTTGTGTGTGTGTGAGTGAGTGAATGAGTGAGTGTGTGTTAGTTAGTGAGTGAGTGTGTGTGTGTGAGTGAGAGTGTGTGTGTGTGTGTTTTTGTTTGTTTGTGTGTGTGTGTTTGTGAGTGTTTGAGTTTGTGAGTGCTTGTGAGTGATGAGTGATTGAGTGTGTGTGGTGAGTGAAGTGATTAGTAGTGAGTGTGTGGTGTGTGATGCTGTGTGAGTGAGTGAGGTGAGTGGTGGGTGGAGTGAGTGGAGTTGAGGTGAGTGAGTTGTGGTGGTTTGGAGTGGTGTGTAGTGATGAAGTGAGTGGTGTGGTTGAGTGAGTTGAGTGTATGAGTGAGTGAGTGTGAGTGTGTGTGTGTTTGTGTGTTTGTGTGTGTGTGTGAGTGGGTGTGTGAGTGAGTGAGGGAGTGAGTGAGTGTGTGTGTGAGTGAGTGAGTGAGGAGTAGGAGTGATCAGATGATTATTTTGGACATGTATAAACCCCTGAAGATCATCATCTACCTCTTAAATGCAACAGTCACTTCCACATACTATTATGGAAGGCGGGTGTAATTTAAAGCAGCTTTATTAATCCTCTAACATGCACGCATCTAAAGATGATGCTTATTTACAATCATTTAAGGAATAAACATAGCTGGCCATTAGTGTCCAACTGGCTTCTTTCTGTTCCACTGAATGTGATAATAAGTGGTTTTTAACTGGAAATACAACATGCAAATTGCATGAAGTTAAAAGCAGTGTTTGCCGAGAGCCACGTTTGGTAAAAGCAGACGTCACAAAGGCATTACAAATGCATGATTACCTCATGAACTGTCTGCGCGCCTCGTTGACTACAGGCTCGTTATCCACCATATCTGTGTGATTACTGAGAGCATCGTCAGGAAACTCCTCCTCCTCATCATCAACCAACAAATCTGAAAAACCATCCCAATGAAAGCAATAAATACAAATAAAATATAAATACTTAATAAGACATATATAAAATGAACTATTTTATTCTAACAATAACTAATAAAAACATTTTTGAATATTATTTATTACAATAGAATAACTCTTTAAATGCATATTTTTTATAATAATATGAATGAATGAATATCTGAAAACCCAAGTGTAAAAAAACATATGTAAAATCAAATGAAAGCAATAATAATTACAAATACATATACAAAAAATTACATCTAAATATATTAAAATAATTTTTTTTATATGTGAATTTCTATATAAATTATTCATATTTGATAAATAAGTATTGTATAAACAATAAATTGTATGCCACTTTTATAAAATGTTCTAATTAATCCCTAAATATATGATTAATAATATGCATTACAAATAAATAAAAAATACTAAAAATAATTTAATTAAGTATTATAAAACAAATAATACTATCTACATAGATGATCAGAAATATTTTATAATATTTATAAATTAAATTATACATATTGATATATATATCTAAGTATATTACAACTACATAAAAATAACAAATAATTATCTAAAATCTAAATAACAAATATTTTTATAAGTATAAACGTTACTACCTCTATAAAGTACTACTATATAATACTATGAATTCCTACATCATTTTATATATTTAATTTATAATTATTATCATTTTTGTTTTTAAAATAATATATACTAAATTATTGTATATATATTGTAATAAAATAATATTTTCATATAAATCTATGGTGACCCTGGAGCACAAACCATCATAAGGTCATTTTTGGAAATCATCATCATCATCCAGCATCATCTGAAGCGATAAATTATCTATAATTGTGGACCCATACAAATGGTTATTGTTTGGCTAATTGCTACAAATTATCCCCCCAGCGACTTAACCACACCTGCTTTTGTGCTGCATGCTCCCCCCCACATATATATACAGTATAATAACAATAATTTTTTATTTTATTATAAAAAAAAATTTAAATTAAAAAAATTCATTTTTCTTTCTACAGCATATTTAGCCCATTTCTCCTCAGTTTATGAGTAATTCTCCTATGTACCGGTGACGTCATCGTCTTCGATGATATCCTCGAGAGAGTAGTTTCTGAGGAACTCTGCAAAAGCTCCATTCTGTTTGAGCAGATCCTGATAGGAGCCCATTTCTGACACGCGCCCCTCCACCAGCACCAGGATGTTGTGCACCTGCGGCAGGAAGCTGATGCCGTGAGTCACCAGAATCCTGGTCTGCGAGAGACACGCCACATCGCTTTACATTCACGCTTTACAACATTTCTGACCCTGGACTACAAAACCAGTCTTAAGTGTCCATTTTTGGAAATTGAGATGTATGTGTCAGCTGAAAGCTGAATAAATAATCTCTCCATTGATGTGTGGTTTGTTAGGAGAGGACAATATTTGTCTGAGATACAACTATTTGAAAATCTGGAATCTGAGGGTGCAAAAAATCTAAATATTGAGAAAATCATCTTTAAAGTTGTCCAAATGAAGTTCTTTAGCAATGCATATTACTAATCAAAAACTAAATTTTGATATATTTACAGTAGGAAATTAAAAAAATATATCTTCATGGAACATGATCTTAATATCTTAATATCCTAATGATTTTTGGCATAACAGAGAAATTTATAATTTTGACCCATATAATGTATTTTTGTCTATTGCTACAAATATTCCCCAGCGACTTAACACTGCTTTTGTGCTGCAGGGTCACATTTCTGATGCACAAGCAGGACAGTAAAATTGTTCCAGGACACATGCTCTGAAACGTCCTGCAAATACCTTGCCCTTCAGCGCTCCTTCAGGCCCGATGACGTTGTCGAAGATGTGTTTGGCGACGTGAGCGTCGACGGCAGACAGAGGGTCGTCCAGCAGATAGACGTCTGCTCCACTGTACAGAGCTCTGGCCAGACTCACTCTCTGCCGCTGACCGCCCGACAGATTGATGCCCTGCACACACAACCACACGCTGATTCATTCATGCAACTATTTGCAAAGAACTGCATTTATATAAAAGACGTTTTATATATATATATATTATATATTAGTAATATAGTATATATATCAATATATATTATTATCAAAGACGTTAAGATGTCCGCATCAAATTAAATGTACAAAAGTGATTTTATGTCCATAGAAAGCACGTTAAATTTAAGTAAAGTGTCTACTTTTAAGGTTCCAAATAAGTTTTTTGGAGAATAAAATTGGTTTTAAATAATGTTACCAATTGTCATTCAGTGTCACACGGTATTTAATGTATAAATTCAAACACATGCTTATTTTCTGAAATGTACATAGTTAAAAATATCATAAAAAGAAATCAAAGGGCAATATTAAATTTTTAGTTGTGTTTTTGTTTAAACTGAGTAAAGAATGATTACTGACAATGGGACAAAAGCTAGCTAGAGCACATTTAAAATGTAGAATTACTAACTAATTAGTGGTTTGGGGTGAAAGTAATTCTCGTTTAATTGTGTCATAAATTATTTTTTGTTGTAATACGCCTGACGAGATTGTTTTACCTGATGACATTTTTAGTGCGTCCTCGTCTGGTAAATCAGAGGAAAAATGTATCAATTTATTTTTTTTTGCAGCGAAACACAAAAACACAATGCAATTAAATTAAACAGAAAACTTAGTAATTTTTTGGGGGAAAAACAACAATTTAAAGCAGTATTCACTTATTTGTTTTTTATGCTTAACCTTTCTTTCTCTTTTGACCCATAAACTTTTTTGAGAAAGTCCAAACAATACAGCCTAAACTCAATCGTTGAACTGCCTAATACGGGTAAAACAAAACAAAACCATATAACAGTGCATGCATCCTTTAAAAAGTCAAGCACTGCACACACAGTTAAATTGCATTGAAATTAAAAAAAAATAAAAAAATGTAAATTCTCTATAAATAATTTGTATAATGTGCACATTGATACTAACCCTTTACAACCAAAGACTTTACTAAACTTAAGTGTTAATGTTTGAATATGTTTATTAAGTTAATGTTTGCTTATTAATTATGAAATTTATTTAGCAATAGCTATTTATATGAATATTTGCTGACAAAGCCAAGGCCAAAACATCTTTGTATTTGCTAAATACCTAGGGAACTGCTCGTGGGAAAATAAGATATATATATATATATTATAGAATTTTATATACACTCAAAGTCTTGAATTCAATGTTTATTGTTTAGGTTATTATTTAATATATCAAATCCCAAAAATATTGTAATTTATAATTATAATAGAAATATAATTAATATTTAATTTTTTTAAATTTTGTTAATTATTAATTTTTTTTATAATTTATAATTAATTAGCAAAAACAGTGTAAATGTTTTTCAACAGTTTTTGCATAATTGCATTACTTTTGGAATTACTCGATGTAAGAAAATCATTTATTACAGAATTTAATATACAGTTCAACGGCATTGAAATAAATTGTTTTTAAGTATTTTAAATGATAATTAAATAACATAAATGCTATAAAATATTCAAAAATATAGTTTTTTTATATAATTAACAGTATTAAATGAAAGTGTTCGTCTGACAGCCCTAGCTACCAGATACCTAGCTATTTTAATTTTTAAAAGGTTTAATTACATGATATGCTTACATTTATTGCAAATGATTGCATTTATATGAATATTTTTTGCACTATGCTCAGAGAGTAAGTTACATATAACTTATATACAGTATATATGATTTTAAAATGATTATTAAAGTATATATAAAATGTTTACAGCGTGTTGTAAACTCATCGCAAGCAACCTTCCTCTCACGATCTCATCCTGCCCTCCGGGAAGCACTTCCAGGTCCGGGGTCAGAGCGCGTCCTCCAGCAACGCCAGCGGTACTTTCTGCCTCGGCGTTACGGTCTGCGAACAAGAATGTTTTTTTCCCGGAGCGGGGCTCGTTCTGGATCCAGGCCTGCCTGCGGTACTTAAGCCCACGGATCCCGCAGAGGAGACGAGCGTCACACACCTGCCTGTCTCCTGAAGAAGCTCACCACAGATTGAACTACACCCTGTATAGAGTCTGACCCTCCCATCTTCTCGACCATCTCTCTCCAGCACGAGCAACACATCGACGTCCTTCCACCACAACCCAACCGTTACCCACACCGACAGCAAGATCCCCTGCGGCACCCTCACATTAATGCCTGCAACACACCAGATCAGTCATCACCTGCACGGAACCACCGCTAAACCTTTCGGGCCTTTCACAACAATCTTACTTCAGCACAGCTGCTTGAACCTACCGGATATTTTTTTTTATTTAATATTTATCTATTTTTGATTATACTTTTAATTATTTTTATACTTATTTTTTTTTGTTTGTTAGATTTTTTGTTTTAAATTTTATAATTTTAATTTTTTTTTTGTTTTTATTAGGTTTTTTTATTTGTTATTAGATTTTTTTATTTTCTGTCATTTTGGGTCTTATATTTATTTGACATTTTATTTTTATTTCTTTTTATTTTATTTGATTTTTAGTAATGTTTTAATTTTTATTAATATTTTATTCAGCATTTTAACATAAGTACATTTTTTATTTCTTGTTATCAATTTATTAATATTTATGTGTCATCTTTTACTATATATAATTCTTTATTAATCTCATTTTTTTTTTTTTTTTTGTTAAGATAATTATTTTACATTTTTCACATTATTTTTATATTTAATTTTTTATTTTATTGTATCATTTTATTTATTATATTATATTAATATCCATTTTTTTATTTCAATCTATTTTAATTAGATATTTTAAAATTATTATTTTTATGTTATTTTGTTTTTATTTTATTCCTATTTTTATCCTTTATTGTTTTGGTTAGATTTTTTGTTTTCATTTTTATTGTATTATTTTTATCTTTTATTTTATTTTATAATCATTTTATCTTATCTTTTATTTTACATTTTTATTTGTATTATTTGAGTATTTTTTAATTTTATATTTTACATAATTTTTTTATTTAATTTTAAATTTTTTACTTTATGTTTTCTATGTTCTTGTGTTCGGGACTATTGTGAATGCTTTAAAGAAAGCAACTTTAAATTTAAGGCGCTAATCAAATAACTGTTAAGTTATTATTATTATTTTTTCTCTGTTCTTTATTTGATGCATAACCCTGCGTCCCTCACTAACTGTGCACATACTCATGCAAAAAAATGCATGCAAAGATTTTCACAGAGATGTTGATAGGTTGACAAGTTCGCACTTTTTTCTAAAGCATGACATTTAGAAACCACTCGCATGTGAAAATCCTTAAGAAACATCAACGCTGTCAGTATAAAATGCTTGTAATATATAGATATTGAATAACGAAGTGATCCTAAAATAAGTCTTTTGTATGTCAGTGCAATCGAAATAATGTGCTTTATAGCTTTAGGATAGATTCTGCACAAAACTGCGGCTGAAATATAGTCGAGGTCTTTTATAAAAGTGGGTGTTTAGTTTTAATTACACTTTTGGCTTTACTGTAAATGAAGTAAAGGATGTTGTGCACAAAGCCCATATATGGAGATAGTGGGTGTGTATTATGCTAATGAGCATCTGCTGAACACCAGTCTTACTTGTCGAGAGCGGCCTGGTCTTGTTTGGCCCATGAGAATTTCCCGTTCACGACGCTCACGGCGTATTCTGAGGAGAGAGAAAGCATGAGTCCGCTGAACTGAAGGAGAGGAAACCTGCAGACAGCAGGGCTTTCACAATGACTCAGCATGAGAAGAGTGTGGGCTGTTACCTGACGCGTTGTTTCTTCTGTCCACGCTCTCGGGATCGAGCTCATCGTGACTCAGGAAGCCCTGGATGCGTTTCAGAGACACGCTGGCCTGACGGACGATCACACACAAAACTATCAGACAGTTATTACGGGTGAATATTACAGTAAACTATCAAAACAAGCAAACGATCAGAACTCAACCTGCATCACAGCTTTCTGTGTACGTCACTACTGATTCATTATTAGAGACAAATGATGACAAGGCCAACAGGTGATTACATATTAAATAACATTATATATATATATACAGTATATACCGGATATACATAGAGGAAGGCGAAATATATATATCTTAAGTCTTAAAATTATATGCGGTATGTGTGTGTATATGTATATATCAGTATAATAATTATAATTTATGCATTTAGCAGACACTTTATCCAAAGCGACTTACAAGTGCATCAGGCTCTACATTTTTACCATATTTACAGTTATTATATATATTTTTATTTGTTATTATTATTTAAAATACTACATAATCTTTTGACAACTTAAGACATAACTAAATACATAAAGACATATACATCATATATATTCTATTAGAAACCTAGCTCTGTCGACAGATGCCGGAGGAGAAAGAAAAGCAGAAAAATTTGCTAGTATACTGATTTTCTGCCATACTCGCTAGCGTCCGTGACATTGCTCTAAAGTTGTCTTCCAGTAATATTAAGGAAGGCTCACTTGTACGATGCTGCTGATGACCTGCGGAAGCATGTTTAACGGGAACCTCAAGATGTTGAACAGAGACAGAGACACGAAGGCCTTCTCTGCGTCCAAGATATTGTCACATCCACAGTCACGAACACAGCAACGGGGTCAAAGACACCGGCACAGACAATCATACAAACCTACAAGAGTCAAACGGATCAAAAGCAAACAAAGGGCCGTGTTTCTTCTGCACTTTGAGCTTATTAATCACGCCGGCTAATGCACTTCTGAAACACGAGCCGGCAGCTCGACGCCTAGATAGGGATCCAGCGCATCATTAGGCATATCAGAGATAAGATTCTGCATTTCCATCAGACACAGGAAACCGCAGAGAAAGAGATAAGTTACCATGAAGGGCGCGCTGGTCCAGGCCATGGTGGAGAGAGCGCTGAGATACGCCGTCTTACGCAGAACGTGCAGCTCCTTCTGCCGGATCTGCAGGATCTTCTCCTTGAAGGAGACTTCCCAGGCGTAGAGCTTCAGCACCTTTATACCGTTGAGAATCTCGTTCATCAGCTTGATGCGCTCGTCCTTATACTTCATCTGCTCCACCTGTGCAGTTTTTATTCATTATCACATTAGCTTTTATTTTTCTACTTTGCATTTTAGTTTTAGTTAAAGTTTTGGTCATTTTGTTGGGCATTTCTGATTTTTTTATATAAATATGACATTTTATTTATTTTTATTCATTTACTATATATTTTATTACTATTCATATATTCAATGTAATAGATAATTTTATATTTGTTATTTATTTATTCATTTCAGTTTTAGATAAGTACATCAAATTAAACTAAATGAAAAGGCGAGAAATGTGGCTTACATTTACTTTGAAAAAAAATATCATTTATATATGGTGGTCTCATACAAATGTACATATAATTTAATTTAATTTACATTTTAATTATTATTAACATTTTAAGTTTATTTAATGTTATTTAACATTTTAATTTATTTGATTTAACATTGTAATTTAATTTGATTTAACATTAATTTAATTTTATTTAACATTTTAATTTTATTTTAATTAACATTTTATTTGATTTCCTTTAAATTGATGTTTAACATTTTAATTTTATTGATTTAAAATTTTAATGTTATTTGAGTTAATTGTAATGATTTAACAGTGTAATTTTATTTGATTTAAAAATTTAAGTAAATAATTGATTTAACATTTTAATTTTAATTGTATTTAACTTTTAAGGTAATTGATTTAAATTTTAATTTTGATTAATTTTATGTAACATTTTAATTAAGTTGATTAACATTTAATTTGATTTAATTTATTTAAACATTTAATTTTAAGTTATTTAACATTTTAATTAATTGATTTAACATTTTAATTAATTTGATTTAACATTTTAATTTATTGGATTCTAATTCATTTTAATTTAATTTAATTTAATTTAATGCCATAATCAACAGCATCTGTGACCTTGAGTCTGATTTTATTAGTATTTAATGAGTCTTTGGGTTGTTTGAATATAATTTTTAATATAAAAATGTATTAATTTTAATTTCAGTTTCAATTATTTAAGCACATCAAATAAATAACAGATTAAAAATGAGATTAAATAAATGAGATAAAAGTGAGAAATGATGCCTTGGCAACTAGAGGAAATACAATTTTAATGTTATTTTATTTCAGTCAACATCTATTTGAAATAATGAAAATGTTTTTTTATGCTTTTAGATGCCACACAAGCTGTTGTGTTTGCGATCTGTCTCTTTAAGAGGAAACGCCGGCTGGCTAGAAGATCTGATAAGCTTGCGCCGTGAAAACCTCAGAGCTGATGCAAATATTGAGAAGAGAAGAGAGCCAAACCTGGTACGATCTGGTCTTCATGGCGATGAAAGCGTTGAAGGGGATCAGCAGAACCATGACGGCCACACCGGCCAGAACCGACGGACCCAGATTCTGAACAACATCAGCAGCCATCATTTTCTATTAGATTTCATTTTTTATTCATTTATTTTCACATTCATTTTAGCTAAGGCTTTAGTCAGTTTGTTGTGTTTTTCTCATGTTCATTCGTTTTTTTCCTCTGTATTTTTATTCATTTAATAATAAGTTAAATTGTATTAAGAATTATGAATTTTTATGTTTTTGTTTAAAAAATTTGGCTTAGTTAATGATAATTATTTTATTAATTTTTTTCACCTTAATTTTAACTAAAGTTTTAGTAATTTTGTCATTTTCATTAGTTTAAAAAAAAACATTTATCTGTATTTGTATTAATTTATTAATAAATTAAATTGAATTATGAATTTTGATGTTTTTGTTTTTAAGATTAGGCTCAGTAAATGATAATTAAATTTCTTTATTATTTAATTTTCACCTTAATTTTAGCCAAAGTTTTAATAATTTTGTGTTTTTCTCATTTTCATTAGTTTTTTTTTCTCTTTATTTTAATTAATTATTAATAAAATAAATTGTATTAAGAAGAATGATTTTTTATGTTTTTATTTTTAAGATTAAGCTTAGTTAAGAGAATTAATTTTTTTAATTATTTAGTTTCACCTTAATTTAGCTAGTTTTAGTATTTTGGTTTTGTCATTTCATTAGTTTTTAAGCTCTATATATTTTATGATTTGTTATTTATTAACGTATGAATACATTAAATTGTATTATGAACTATTAATTCATTAATAATTATTAATATTAACAATTCATTTAATTATACATTTTATTCAGTTTTAATGATCTATACGTCAAGGTAAAACTAAATAAAAATTTTGCATAAAATTTTTTTAACCTTAAAAAATTATTTAATTTTAATTAACCAGTATTTAATTACTGCTAACCAGTATTAGTAGTATTTAATTTGAATTAACCTTTATTTTATTTCAAGCATTTTATTTTATATTTCGATAATAACACTGACCAACAATATTACTAACATGACATTTGCTGAACGGGAAAATTGTCCATTTTTAACTAAATGTGTTGAATAGTTTCATGCTCTCGGCAATCAATAATTCACCTCAAAACACGTGCTGATCGATCGGCACAAACCGTGCATGTTGCAAATGAACCCGTATTTAATGTCAAACGTCTTTTTTGCACCTTGCAGAGTTTTGTTCAGAGAATGAAAGAATGTTAAGTTACATATTATCTTTAATGTTAAAAAAAACTGCCTTGCTATTTATTTCTCTCGTAACGATGTGTGATTATACGGCCAGAAGCATTTTAGATTTGCATTCAGTATCTCTTTCAGAACACATTTTCTAAGAGTAGCCTTGTGTATGAATATGATTATCCTCTGAACAATAGAAGCCAGAGGAAGCATGTAAATGTGCTGAAATGTGGGTTTCCGCACCTGCCAGAGGAAGAAGAGCGCCAGGACGATCTGCAGCGGAGCAGACCACAGCATGTTCAGGAAGGTGGTGAGATCCATGAAGCGCTGCGCATCCACCGACATCAGGTTCACCACCTCGCCCACCGTCGACGAGCGCTTGGCCTCGTTCGTGATCACCAGAGACTGCAGAGAGCCACGGAAGACTGTCACAAACTCCACTGCACGCATCAGTGATTCAGTTTAAAGTGACTGAAAAAGTAATAAATAATAATAATATCTCTGCTGTGGTCAAACATGTATCCATAAACACGTATATACTGTAAAAATCATTTCTATTTCGATTTTAATTATTTTAAATTGATTTTATGCATCGGTAATTCAATTTAAAGTGGATAAAAAGTAATAAATAATATTGTTGTCAAACATGCTTCCACAAACTAACATACAAAAACAAAAGCATCAGTAATTCAATTTAAAGTGGTTAAAAATCTGGTAATCAATAATAATGAATAATATCTCTGTAGGCTGTAACTTTGGCACCAATTTTAAAGATTTTATAAAAAAATAAATACAAATAAAAATAAAAATAGGCAAATAAGTTTTACATTTCCGTGGGCTATTTTTTACAGTGTGATATTTGCATATGTTTCAGCACATTATATAGAAATGACAATCCCAGCGTAGCAACCTCCGGTGTCACTAAAGACTAAACCAAAACTGGACGAAAATCCTCTTCCCCCCCTGTGAAGTTTCTCATTGGGCAATGTTTAATGTTAATATTTTAAGTGTGTTTTGTGTCCAGATTTTTTGTGTGCGTGTGTGTGTGTGTGTGGATGTGTGTGTCATGATGTGTGTGTGTGTGTGTGTTGTGTGTGTGTGTGTGTGTGTTTGTGTGTGTATGTGTGTGTGTGTGTGCGTGCGTGCATGGGTGTGGTGTGTGTTGTGTGTGTGTGTGTGTGTATTTGTTTTGTGTGTGTGTGTGTGATGTGTGTGCTTTGTGTATGTGTGTGTGTGTGCGTGCGTGTGTGTGTGTGTGTGTGTGTTTTTGTGTGTTTGTGTGTTTGTGTGTGGGTGTGTGTTTGTGTGTGTATGTGTGTGTGCGTGCGCGCGTGTGTGCGTGTGTGTGTGTGCGCGCGTGCGTGCGAGTGTGTGTGCATGTTTTGGTGTGTGTGATGTTGTAATGTGTGTGTTTGTGTGTGTGTGTTTGTATGTGTGTGTGTGTGTGGCGTGCTGCATGTGTGTGTGTGTGTGTAGGTGGTGATGTGTGTGTGTGTGTGTGTGTTGATGGTGTGTGTGTGTGTGTGTGTGGTATGTGTGTGTGTGTGTGTGGTGTATGTGTGTGTGTGGTGTGTGGTGGTGTGTATGTGGTGTGTGTGTGGTGCGTGACATGTGCTTGTGTGTGGGTGCGTGCGTGCGGTGTGTGTCATGTGCGTGTGGTATGTGTGTGTGTGTGTTGTGCGTGTGCTTGTGTGTGTGTATGTGTGTGTGTGTGTGGTGTGTGTGTATGTGGTGGTGTATGCTGCATGTGCGTGCGTGTTGTGTGTGTATGTGTGGTGTGGGTGTGCGTGCATGCGTGGCTTGTGGGTGTGTGCGGTGTGTTGTAGGTGTGTTATGCGTTGTGGGTGCGCGTGCGATGCGTGTGTGCGTGCTGTGTGTGTGCGTGCGGTGCGGTGTGTGTGGGGTGTGTGTGTGGTGTGTGTGTGCGTGCGTGTGTGGTGCACGTGCGTGTGTATGTGTGTGTGTGTGGGGGTATTGCCCCTTGTGTGTGGTGTGTTGGCGTGCGTGCGTTTTTGTGTGTGTGTGGGGTGGTTTTGTGTGTGGTGTGTGTGTGTGTGTTGGTAGTTTTGTATGTGTGTGGTGTGTTATGTGTGCGTGTCTTTATTGCAGCTTAGTTTACCACAGAAGGTCTAAAACAATGGGCATAAAAACCTTTAAAGTTTGGTGCGTGCGTGTTTTATGTATTTTTTGTGTGTGTGCGTGCGTGCGTCGTGTGTGTGTGTGTGTGTGCGACTGTCTGTGTCTGTGTGTGTGTGTGTATCTGTGTGAGTGAGTGTGTGTGTGTGCGTGAGCGTGTGTGTGTGTGTGTGCGTGCGTGCTTGTGTGTGTGTGTGTATGCTGTGTGTTGTCGTGTCGTGCGTGTGTGTGTGCAATTGCGTGTGTATGTGTGTGTGCGTGTGTGTGTGTGTATGCGTGTGTGTGTTGTTGTGTGTGTGCGTGCGTGCGTGCGTGTGTGTGTGTGTGTGTGTGTATGTGTGTGTGTGTGTACGTGTGTGTATGTGTGCGTGTGTTTCTGACTTCCTTTTGCAGCTTAGTTTCCACAGAAGGTCTAAAATAATGGGGCAATAAAAACCTTTAAAAGTTTATACAAAAAAAGTATAGACAAAAGTTAGAACTTAGTGTTTTTTTAACACACTAGTCCTTCAGTACCATAGTATATATCAGAGTAGTTGATGCATTGAACTCTTGATGCATTTTTCTAATGCAATATCCTGTGATGGCTGTTTCGGCCACAGACAAACACACCCGTGAGTTCAGCAGCACTGAAGTATTACGCTGATCTGGGTAAAAGTGCACAGATGAGTGTGAACGCCCTTCACACCTCACCACACCTAACACAACTCCAATCCCTACTCTATACTCTTCTATCACACGTGTAGAGCAGAGGCAGAATCACTCAAAAGCTGGACTTTAGTTAAATCACTGTCCGTCTGTAAGATTCTCTAAACACAATGTCATGCTTGATCTAACATTAAAACACAGCTTTAGAAGTTAATATATTGTTTCATTTATTGTGCATATTTTCATTATTTATTGCATTTTTAAAATACTTGATAAGCTGAGAGGGCAAATAAATATAAAAAATGATGCTTTCTAACTGTATTGTCACACAGAATAAGCAGTTTCAGCATGTGCATTTAATGAGAGTAGGGGTCGACCAATATGTGTTTTTCAGGGCCGATGCCGATACCGATTATTACAGATCAATTAACCGATATTTTGAACCTATATATATGTCTGGTGTAAAAATGAAAATTAATGTCAAAGTTAAGAATAACAAAGGCTCTGACAAAAACTTTATTTTAAATGCTGTTAAATTATTTTATCAGCAAATCGGTTTTGAAAATGCCGATAACCATAAAAAAAGCTTAATATCGGTGCCGATAATCGGTCGACACTCTAAATGAGAGGTCTTTCGCAATACTCACAACATCTTTCTCACAACACGTGTAAGAAGATTTAATGTTTATATTGTAAAAGTAACTCGGATGGTCACAGATATGTAGTCATAACAGGAATAACACGTTCAAGTGCAACTATCTGTTGATATAAGCTTGAGTATCAGAGTTTAGAGTTTTCCTTGAAGCTGAATGCAGTTTCTCTGACATACCGTATGAACTAAACTACATTTATAATAATAATAAACAGTCAAACCTGTAATACTAGAGCATGGAAAGGTCATTTCAGTTTCTAGTGCAATAAACTTAAAAAAAGTGATTCCTCATTATTTAACCCCTTAACTTGCTTTAGAAAATATGGTTCAACCAAAAAATAAAATAAAATGTAGTCATCATTTACTCATGTGCCGCAGAATAAAAAAAACAACAAAGGTAAATAAAAAAGGCTCTGATTTTTGACTTTTTTTCCTGCCATTCTGAGTTTATATCTGTCAATTCAATATTTTTCCACCATTTAATAAAAAAATAAAACTGGTAATTCTACTTTTATCTCACAATTCAGATTTTTTTTCTTGCAATTCTGCGTTTATATATATTTCTGAAATGCAAGGGGAAAACTCTGAATTGTGAGATAAAAAGACACAATTAGCTTTATAATTTCTTTATTTTATTTTATTTTTTATCCCGTGGTGGAAAAAAGCTTCCATAGGTTCCAACCCTGTATGCAATATTTGCGTGTACTATGCATTTCTTTCCTCTGCTTAACTCAAAAGACGTTTTGAAAGAATGATATACTATTTTAGTCGTTCTTAATATTTTGAACTTTCCCTTTAACTATTTCACTATTTTCACTTTAATTTGAGGTAAAGCTTTAGTAATGTTGGTGCGCTTTTGTCATGTGATTTATTTTCAAAATATGTCTCTGTAGTTTTTATTAATTTTTATTTATTAATTTATAATCCGTGAACTCTCTTCTCATTATTTACCCCATAACATGCTTAAAAAAAATGGTTCCCCCAAAACGGTGCGCATTATTTATACGCATTATGCATTTCTTTCTTCTGTGCAACACAAAAGAAGGTAGTTTGAAGAATGAGGAGCCCGCTGCGGACAAAAAAGATTCAAAATATCTTCTTTTATGGTCCAAAAAAGACAAAAAGAAAGGTTTGCAAGTAAAGTAAGTGGTGTTCGGTCACCACTAACCAGCATAAACCAGTCTTGACAGAACATGGATTTGTGCTGGTCTGAGTGAGTCCTTATGTGCAGAGAGACTCTTGACCAGCCTGTACCTTCCTGTAAATGGCTCCGACGATTCCCGAGCGCAGCCTCATGCCCGTGACAAAGCAGTACTGAAAGTGCTGATGTAAGATGAGGGTCTGTAAGAGGGAAGCGCTGAACATCAGGAATGCCAGCGAGTAACCCCACCACGACGGGGCCTGCGGCTGCTTGGTGAAGGCAATCAACATCCTGACAACGAGAGCAGAATCCCTTTAAAACCACACCTCTGTGCATGAGTACGATTTGTGTTCTGTTTCTGAAATACGTCTCTTCTGCTCAGCAAGGCTGCATTTCTTTGATCAAAAATACAGTAAAAATTGTGAAACATTATTAGAATGTAAAACAGCTGTTTTCTATGTGAATATGTGTTAAACTGTAATGTATTTCTGTGATGCGCAGCTGTATTTTCAGCATCATTACTCCAGTCTTCAGTGTCACATGATCTTCAGAAATCAGTATAATATGCTGATTTGCTGCTCAAGAAACAAGATTATTATTATCAATATTCAAATTTTTGTCAAAACAAATAAAGAAAAAGAAGAATAAATTATTTTTTCCCATGTTAAATTGATCAAAAGTGACAGTAAAGACATTTATAATGTAACAAAGGATTTCTGTTTCAAATAAATTTGGGTATTTTGAACTTTCTGTCGCTGTTAACCCTGAAAATAAAACGCATCACAGTTTGTTTCCACAGAATATTGTGCAGCACGCCTGTTTTTCAACATTGATCTAATCAGAAATTTTCTAATAATCAGCAGTTTCTGATTTCTGAAGATCATGTGACATGAAGACTGGAGGAATGATGCTGCAAATACAGCTGCGCATCACAGAAATAAATTACAGATTAACAGATATTCACATAGAAAACAGCTGTTTTACATTATAATAATATTTCAGAATGTTTACTATATTTTCTGCCAAACAAATGCAGCCCTGTTGAGCAGAAAAGACTTGTTTCAAAAACATTAAAACATCTTACATTATTTCAAACTGGTTTGACTTGTGATTCAAACGGGTAAAAAATGCATAGAGAAGCATATTTGCATTCGTGTGTTTTGCATTGTAAAGGCAGACAGCACGAGAGTGTGAAAAGATACAAAACTCAATGCAAACGATTCTGCAACGGGTTCTACGCAAAACAGTGACTATAAAAGATCCTTAGTTTAACACCGCTTCCAGCTAATCGCGCATTTCATGTTTGCTCTTCCCTGTTACAAGCAAATTAATAAATCCCCACGGTTATAAAACCCAGCCAGGTTAAAGGAACAGAGCAGCTATGTGTGTTTGTTTCGTTATCAGACTGGAAACACTTTACGCTGTTTCATAGCATACTGGACTAAATGCAGTCGCCTTTAATATTTGTAATTATGGGGCTTAAATTAAAACAAGAAGCTCATCACGTGCCCTGGAATCAAGGCGATCGTGCGTACATAACCAGTACAGAGAGTGCACTAACCTCACTTACTGGCAGCTTTATTCAAGTCTCGTATGAATCACTACCAAAACCCTAACTAATTATGCACTCTATGTTCCTCTTTGGCTGTGAATGAAGCGTGCGACTTCCTGAGCAGCGATGATGGTTCACGAGGTAATGAAATCCTGCAGTATTTTGCAAGCCGACCGATGAGACGTAGGTCCGAAGGCCCTATAAGGGCCTCAGGACCGGGGCTGGCCGCTCCTCCTCTCCGTTGGACAGCGAACCCTCCGCCTCCTATTCCGTACTGACGCTCACATGGTTGGTTAGCGCCCGGCTGCCTTCCTGAAACGCGGCCCTGCTCCTTCACCCGGTCTCTCGTGCTGGCCACCAGAAAAACAAGAGCGGCTCTTCTGTAGCAGGCAGCATGTCAAGGCGATTCCATTCATGCTGAAATGAATAATGTGCAGCGAAGGCATTTGAAAGCGTCTGTCCAATGCATGAAATTTAAATGCATTAGGTTTGGGAAGAAAGAAAAAAAACGCTCTGAGAGCACTGAACCTGACCTCACTGTGTCTTCTGCCCCAAAACAACTGGCAAAGATCAACATTTTTTACATTGTCTTGTGCTTGCTCAGCAAAGTACCCTATCAACCACCATACACCCTTAGCAACTGCTTAGTAACAACTATACAGTTTAAATATATTCATTATGAATGACTTGTATTACAGCTCTCAATATAAGAACAGAAGCTCATCAGCAGTCCTGTTAACATTTAGAAACACAACACAAAATTTCACTTGAAAAATAAATACAATTTCATCGGGCCCTATTATGAAACTGTATCAAATAGAAGTTGTTTTTATGATCAATTAATTATGCATGCTGTTGGGTTAATACAATTTAATGACCATTCAAATGGAATCCCCGAAAAATTAAACAGAACACAGAATGTGCTAAATAAAAAAAAAAAAAAATTATAGTGGCCTAAAAATGCATTTTTTGTTAAACCTTTAATAAACAGATGTTAAATTATATAAGTTTCATTATTTAAATTAATTAGATGTGCTTTTTGATGATTAAAATTTTGTTAAAGCTGCTAAATTAGTCCCAAAAATGACATGTAATATTTTATAAGATAAATATTATATATATAGATATATATATATATATTTATTTATTTATTTTATTTTTTCATTACAATTCAAAATAAAATTTAGTTTAAACCACGAAAACAAAAAACAAGGACGTCAGGAAAAAAAAAAACATATTCATAGGCCTATTCGCTAAATTAAGAAGAAAGAATAGAGAAAACCGGAGCAATGTATCACATTATGTAAATCAGAACAGCATATCACAACCTACTGGACTTAGGCAATGTGACAGTTACTGTAGCATCTTGACGATGACTGAATCATAATCTGTCTGAATTCTACCTCTGCGCTTTGATTTCTCCACCTCCCAATCATTGAGCAGATTGGAACCACCAGCTTGACCTGTCATGCTTGTTCAGGCGACCACAGATCTGTATTCTCTAGCGGAGATTTATAGCCTTTGATCGCCCATACTGTAGAACAGAAACACATATCTGTCTCAGAAACAACACTAATGTTGGCATTGTACAGTCATTCTGCTTTTGATTTTTGTTGTTTTGTTTACTTAAGTTTACGGTTCACATCCGAAAATGATCATGAAGGTTATCATTTATCTCGCCTCACGTCGTTCCAGACCGGTAGGAGCTGTTCCTGGTTAACAACAACTACAAACAAAATACGCAGGTGAGGTGGGTGGGGTGTGGATCGGGTCTAACACAATACAATAATCTACTAACCATCATCGTGCTTTTAGTTATGCTCAAGAAGACGAAGGTGACAGAGGTTTGGAAAGATACTGTATGAGAGCAAGTCCATTTTTTGGTGAACTATCCCTTTAAATCTTCCACTGTGGCTTGAGAAAATATGTGCATTAATTTAAACCCCAATATTCAATAAGACATCTAGTAACTGGGAACATTTGGGATACATTTGTTTCTGATGGCACAAAGCAATATAAACGTAAAATTGGTTTGAAATGTTTCTAAAAAAGTATACATTTTCTTGTTGTGATTACAACAATTTATTTAAAGTTTACAAAAACGTTTCTTACACCATTTAAGTACAAATAATACATCATAAGGACATTCTGAGAATTTTGATCTAAGAATGTTTTCTTTCAGCGTTATGAGAACATAAATCAAATGGTTAGTGTTAGTGTAAGTCGTGAGGACGAGAAACAGCCACTGTTAGTACTTATTTACATTACTCACCGAGTAAACCACCAAAAGGTCATTTTGGAGAGGAATCCAGCAGTCGTTTCTGGACATACATTCTGAAAATCCAATGAAAACACCACAGGCACTTTAGTTTGCTGCTCTGACCTTTCCATGACCTTTCTAACGTTCAAAGAATTCAATCATCCACAGTTTGTGGCACTAAATCATTCTTTTATTCAATCTTGTATTATGAAAGCATGATGGGTTACTACTTTACCATGGCCCTTGTATGCTTTTTCATTTTGCACTGCTTTGAGTATATACAACCGCCAAACGCACACACACACACACACACACACTCACTCACTCACTCCCTCACACACACACACACACACACCACCACACCAGGTTTGTTTTTATAGTTTATTGGGACATTCCATAGGCGTAATGGTTTATACTGTACAACCTGTATTTTCTATCCCCTCACCCTAAACCTACCCCTCACAGAAAACATTCTACATTTTTACATTATCAAAAAAACTAATTCTGTATGATTTATAAGCCTTTTTAAATATGGGGACACTCAAAAGTCCTCATAAATCACCTTCTTCGTTGTAATACCTTCATAACCCATTTTTATTATACAAATTGTGTGTCCTCATAAACCACATAAACATACATACACTCACACACACACTCACACACACACACACACACTCACTCACACACACACACACACACACACACACACACACACACTCACTCACTCCTCCACACACACACACACACACACACACACACACACACACACACAACACACACACTCACAGACCCACACACACACACACACACACACAAACACACACACACTCACGCTCCCTCACACACAACACCCCACACACACACACACACACAACCACACACCAACACACACACACACACACCCACAACACACACAGACGCATACTTACAGGTCTCTTTACCACGCTGGAGAAGAGAGGAGGCTTTTCATTGAAGCAGGACAGGATGAGTTGAAGCAGGGTGAGGCCGAAGTAAATGTAGAACATCGTGAACCTCAGCTTGTCATTCTGAAAACAGAGAAAGCTGCTTTATCAAGTAATCGCAACATCTCTACACACCACATCACAAACGCCCCCAGCCCTGCTCTTTATGAGCTCACAGATCTGAGATATCTAGTTTTTATTTGATTTCACTATGTGAGACTAAGCCTGTTCACGTCAGACATTCACCCCAAACCCACGCCATCGGTCACGCTGTTTGTCAGGATGGAATAGGGTCAGGAAGTTTACATGTTTGAGGAAATCAGCTGACAAAGAGCTCACTTTTAGATGTGCATCCTCATTAAACATACAGCTTAACATTGAAAAATGACATCCATTAACTAATTAATCTTTATAACCAAAACATACAAAAAATTTGACATTTTTTTATTTTTAAATATATCTGAAAAATATAATGCACAACACTCAAACAATACTAGAAGTATTAAAATAAGTCTGAAAAAATGCATAATGCACAACATGCACAAACTAAATTAATATCAATAACGTATCTGAAAATGGAAATGCAACACATGCACAAACAATATTACACTGTTAAATTAATATATCTGAAAAATGCATAATGCACAACATGCACAAACTAAATTAATATCAATAACGTATCTGAAAATGGAAATGCAACACATGCACAAACAATATTACACTGTTAAATTAATATATCTGAAAAATGCATAATGCACAACATGCACAAACTAAATTAATATCAATAACGTATCTGAAAATGGAAATGCAACACATGCACAAACAATATTACACTGTTAAATTAATATATCTGAAAAATGCATAATGCACAACATGCAGAAACAATATTAATATTACCATACATTTTTATACATAATATTTGAGCGTTCCTGTAGAGAGCATGGCATCTCATGGGTTCAATTTCAAGTGAATGCATAAAGTGAATAAATATAATTAAATGTAATGCAATTCACTTTGTAAAAAAGCGTCTGTCAAATGCATTAAAATGATTATTCAAAATTCAAAATCAGATGGCATTTGTCTTATCCAGGAGCGAGAATCAGACTTATTTGACTTGGAAAACCAGCGGCAGCTTTGAGCTACGTTTGTTGCTCTGTGAGTTAGATAAGCTGTCTTGAAGCAGGTTTTAGGAACAACAGCAGCTCTATTCTCTCTAAACAGTCATGGCCTTAACTGAACTCCTTCAGAGCCGAGAAAACGCTCAACATGTCAAAAGGTGCATGTGAGAAATAAAACAGGAGGGAAAAGTGCAGAAAGGGGAGAGAGTCACACATTACTGAGAGATGACTGTGCTGGCAGAGCATGTACGTGGTTAGACTGAAATTAACTACTTCATACTAAAACATTTCTTCAAACCAACACACTGACCTCTGCCTGACTGGCATTCATGATTTTGGAGCGGAAAGGCATGATGGCACACAAAACTGAGATCGTCCAAAATATGAAGAGCACACCGGATGACTGCACTCCTTTCAGCCTCTCAAACTGGATCAGGAACGTGGCTAACAACTAGAAGAGAGCAAAGACAGCCAGAGCTCATCCACTGTGGTTCTGAGAATAAATATCTGACTTTTAGATAGTTCACACATTATAAATGGAGACATACAGTATCATATATTTTATTAGGCTATTTAATTGTTGCAAATTACATGACAAAACTGTAGTTAGTAACGTAATCCATTACATTACACATTTTAAGAAATATAATTAGACTACTTTTTGATTACTTGTGACCTAACTCATTTATCACATTGATTTTTTGGAAGACAAAAGCTTTCCAAAGACAAAGGCTTGTTTTAATAATACACTCACACGAACCCCACTCACACTCACACACAACACACCACAACTCACCACCTCACACTCACACCCACACACACCCGAACACACACACACCACACTAATCCACAAACACAACAACAACACCAAGAACACACACACACACACCACACACAGACACACACACACAACACTCACTCACACACACACACACACACACACACTCACACACACAGGGCTCACACTCCAACACTCACACACACACAACCTCACACACACACACCCACACACACACACACACACACACACACACACACACACACACACACACACACACACACACTCACACACACACAACACACACACACACACACACACACACACTCACACACACACCAACACACACACACAAAATCACTCACACACTACCTCTCTCACACACACACACACAACACACACACAATCACACTCACACACACACACTCACACACTCACAACACTCACACACACACACACACACACACACACACACACACACACACACACACACACACACACACACACACACACACACACACACACACTCACACACACACACACACACACACACCTGTCTGTATATTTGTGTGTTGTGTGTGTGTGTGTAATGTGTGTGTGGAATAGGAATATAAGCAGAATCCGTTTTTGAAACCGCTGTGCTTTTATAGAAGTGAACAACAGCGCCTGACCTGCTCAGATTCATAAAACTATTCATGTGCCCCGTGTTCATGCTGTTGATCTGTTGATCTGCTGTTAGACATTCGTGCAAGTTATGAGAACGAGACATTGTTCAGTGAAGGCTTTTCAGACTGAAGAGGAAGTTTTGAGATTTGTACATTGCAACTGATGTTAAGATCTGACACAGCCGACATATTCAGCTGCCGTTCTCACTCACCATCGTCATGCCAAGTACTAGAGGAGTAACGAAATATACTGGGGGTTTCAACTGATTCTGGCTCATCTCATGAAATGAAGAAAACAGGTCTGTCCAGCATACGATCCACAAGATCAAGCCGAGAACCTGCACACACACACACACACACACATATAATGAATCATTACAACAAGATAACAGAGAACCGAACATACACAAGTGCTTGACATCTCCCACCGTTTTGATTCTGTTCAGTATAGACATCATGATGTAGCCTCTGTTGTTCCTCTTGAGGTAGAAGATGTAGAAAGGAGACGTCAGCCAGAGGAAGATGCAGGGAGCCCATGGCAGGACAGACAGCTGAAAGCATGCTGGGAGATCCGGCAGGTCTGTGTGCTTCGTGAAATTAGAGTCCTGCGAGAACAGAAGCACCAACATGAATTCAGACTCATGCTTCCCGAACTACAAGACTGCACAAAGCACAGCGATCAGATGCACTGACTCTTAAGACGCGGAACTAAATACTGTACCTTAGTTAAGAAATTGAAATATTTTCACATTGAAATGAATCATAGAAGATCACCTGGATGTTCTTTGGTTGTTTCAATTAAATTTTTTCAAAATGATGATTCAAAAAATGATCAATTGCATTAGAACTCACAATATAAACTGAAATATGAATACATATGAATATTTTTCAAAATGAAGATAAAAATTATTAATTACATTATAATTCACAATATATTAAGAAATATGAATATATATGAATATTTTACAAAATTATGATACAAAATTATAAATTACATTAGAACTCACAATATATTTAAACATATGAATATGCATGAATATTTTCAAAATGATAAATTACTTAGACTTCACAATATAAACTAAATATCTGGTGAATATATTTCAATTATGAAAAATAATACTTACATTTACACCTAAATTAAACCGAACTTTTTATTGTTATATACAGATATTGATATTACAAAATTATGATAAAAGATACATCACATTATACTTCACAGCGCATAAAAAAGAAATATAATAGGTTGCAAAATTAAGATCAAACCTATAAACTACATTAGAACCACAATAATAACCCTGTGAGAGATAGGTGGCGTATGGCACTTATAAGTCTGCGATCGCCGTAAAGCAAGAATAGACGCGTCACGCGCCGGCTGTCGATGACATTTCAGACATTGCAGTGCATCAGAGGAAAAAACTATATAAATACTGTTC
>JADLZN010001309.1:365000-392500 GCA_018155175.1 Sinocyclocheilus anophthalmus
TATGATGTTATCTCTACTTCTGATAAACGTTTTTTGTAACCTTTAAATAACGTTATAATCACGACAAGAAAACTGGACATGTTAATGTTGCTAAAATATTAAAAATAAACTTTCATATATTGCTTTATTTTGGGTGAAAATAAAGTTAGTAGAATGTTACAAGAAAACTGGACACTTCAACATTTTAGAAACATTTCAAAACACCACTCCCACAACGTTTCTATAAGCTACATCTGTAGCCTGCGGATGCATGTGGTGTTGTAGCTGAAATGCTGCAGATATGTGACCCTGGAGGACAAAACCAGTCTTATGTGTCAATTTTTCAACATTTTCTAAATATTTGGCTGAGATACAACTATTTGAAAATCTGGAATCTGAGGGTGCAAAAAAATCTAAATATTGAGAAAATCATCTTTAAAGTTGTCCAAATTAAGTCCTTAGCAATGCTATTACTAATCAAAAATTAAGTTTTGATATATTTATGGTAGGTAATTTTCAAAATATCTTCATGGAACACTTTTTTTAATATCCTAATGATTTTTGGCATAAATTAAAAATCAATAATTGTGACCCATACAATGTATTTTTGGCTATTGCTACAAATATCCCCCAGCGACTCAACACTGCTTTTGTGCTGCAGGCTCACATATTTGGATTCTATAAACAACACACGATGTGTTCCTGTCTCTCACACAAAGCTTGCTGAAGGGAAGAGCAGTGTTTCTCACAGGACTGCGAGTGCTGACGTGTTCCTCCAGCAGTCCTGATCCAGACGGCTCGTGCTCACTTCTGCAGGAAGGTCACCTCGATTCATCACGATCAGTGAATTCAGCGCACCGAGCAACCCAGACGAGGAACATTCCTTCAGAGTTTACATGTTCGGCGCTTTTCTGAACCTCTGGAGGCACTGATATCTCATCACATGCATTAAGTTCACGGCAGAGAAGCAGGCAAAGCCCGAGGACATCACAATTCACAGACGAGCACAGATTAGAGTGACAGGAAAGATTGTGCATGCATTTTTGTTTTACTATGTCTGGCCTTATAAAGAGATATATGTTTGTATGATTTAAAGGCTGAGTGGTTTTTAAGTAAAGAATCCTATTATAATACTTGTGGAGAGGCGACGGTTAAAACACAAAAAACATGTATGTTATATATACAGATTGTACATTTATTTTGAGACTGTACACTGCAAAAATTATATATATGTATAAAATAAAAAAACATGTAACAAAACTTATTTTTCTTAAGAACTAAATCTACAATCTGAAGTCTAAATCTACATTTTTTTTCTTAGTAAAATTCAAATAAAATGTAAAGTTTCGAGTTGCCTAAGATTTATTATTATTATTTAACCTTTATTATTAATATTTTAATTTATTATTATTATTTAACCTTTATTATTAATATTTTAATTTATTATTATTATTTAACCTTTATTATTAATATTTTAATTTATTATTATTATTATTAACCTTTTTGATTAATATTCTTAAATTATTATTATTATTATTTAACCTTGATTATTATATTTAATTTATTATTATTATTTAATCCTTTATTATTATATTTTAATTAATAGTATTATTTAACCTTTATTATTATATTTTAATTTAATTATTATTATTTACCTCTTTTATATATTTTAATTTATTATTATTAATTTACCCTCTATTTTAATATTTTAATTTATTATTATTTTAACCTTTTTAATTAATATTTACATTTATTATTATTATTTACCTTTATTATTATATTTAAATGTATTAGTAGTAAGTAGTATTATTTCCACTCTATTATTTATTTTAATTTATTATTATACAATCTAAGTCTAAATCTAAATTTTTTTCTTAGTAAAATTCAGTAAAATTTAAAGTTCAAGTTGCATAGATTCTTATAGGGAGTAGTGATTATTTTATAGCTCGGTTAATATTTAAGGGGTGGGTGTGTATTATTCTTATTATTATTTAACCTGTATTATTGTACTATTTTTAATTTATTATTAGTGTAGTATTATTTATTTAACCTCTATTATTATATTTTAATTTATTATTATTATATTCACTTTATTATTAATATTTCATTTCGTATTATTAGTAGTATTGTATTGAACCTCGATTATTAATATTTTCATTCATTATTCAATTATTTAACCTTTATTTATATATTTAAATTTATTATTAGTAGTAGTATTATTATTTCCCTCTATTATTATATTTTAATTTTTTATTATTATATTTAACCTTTGATTTATTTATATTTTAATTTATTATTATTAATTTAACTTATTTATTAATATTTAATTTATTATTATTATTGAACCTTATTATTAATATTTTCATTATTATTAGTTGTAGTATTATTATTTACCTCTATTATAATCTTTTATTATTATTATTATTATTTAACCTTTATTATAATATTTTTAATTTATTATTATTAGTAGTATTATTATTGAACCTCTATTATTAATATTTCAATTCATTATTATTATTTAACCTTATTATTAATATTTTTTTTTTATTATTATTATTATTATTTAACCTTTATTATTAATATTTTAATTTATTATTATTATTTAACCTTTATTATTAATATTTTAATTTATTATTATTATTTAACCTTTATTATTAATATTTTAATTTATTATTATTATTTAACCTTTATTATTAATATTTTAATTTATTATTCTAGTAGTATTTATATGAACCTCTATTTTATATTTTCCTTTATTATTATATATTAACCTTTAGTTATTTATATTTTAATTTATTATTATTATTTAACCTTTATTATTAATATTTTAATTATGATTATTATTATTTAACCTTTATTATTAATATTTTAATTTATTATTATTATTATTATAATTAATTAATTATTATAGATATTTGAATTTATTATTATTATTTAACCTTTATTATTAATATTTTAATTTATTATTATTATTTAACCTTTATTATTAATATTTTAATTTATTATTATTATTATTATAATTATTAATAATATTTTAATTTTCTTTTATTATTATTATTATTATTTAACCTTTATTATTAATATTTTAATTTATTATTATTATTTAACCTTTATTATTAATATTTTAATTTATTATTATTATTTAACCTTTATTATTAATATTTTAATTTATTATTATTATTGAACCTTTATTATTAATATTTACATTATTCTTAGTAGTAGTCATATATTTAACCTCTATTATTAATATTGAAATTTATTTTATTATTTTACCCTTTATGATTAGATTTTAATTTATTATAGTATTTACCCTTTATTATTAATATTTACATTTATTTAGAGGAGTAGTAGTGATTATTTAACCTCTATTATTAATATTTTAATTTATTATTATTATTTAACCTTTATTATTAATATTTTAATTTATTATTATTATTATTATAATTAATTAATTATTATAGATATTACTTTATTATTAGTATTACCTTTATTATTAATATTTACATTTCTTAGTAGTATACGTAGGCTTATTTAACCTCTAGTATTATATTTGAATTCTTATTATTATTTACCTTAGTATTCACTATTTACATTTATTATTAGTATTAGTCGTATTATTATAACCCTCTAAATTAATATTTAATTTTTTAATTATTATTTAAACCTTATTATGTCAGATTTAATTTATTAGTAGTAGTAGTAGATATTATTTAACCTCTATTCTTATATTTAATTTATTATATTATTTAACCTTTATTTATATACATTATTAGTAGTAGTAGTAGTATTATTTTAAACCTTCTTCTTAATATTTTAATTTATTATTATTATTTAACCTTTATTATTAATATTTTAATTTATTAGTAGAAGTAGTAGTAATATTTAACCTCTACATTATATTTTTATTATTATTTATTATTTAAAAACCTTTTATTATTAATATTTAATTTATTATTATTACAATCTAAATTCTAAATCTACATTTTTTTCTTAGTAAAATTCAAGTAAAATTTAAAGTTCCAAGTTGCATAAGATTCTTATTCATTCATTCATTTTAATTTAATTTTAGTTTATTTTGTTAAGTACAAATCTAATGTATTATGAGCTGCTTAAAACAAGGAAAAAACTATTTGCTGATGTAAGAAAAAAACTTGATTGCATGATTCTCTGAAAACGATCTTATCATGATTAGAAATCAAGACTTTTATTTTTTCAGTGAACTAAAGGCAAAATTCCTGTCTTTCTAATAAAACTACAAACACGCCCTCACCGTGAAATCCTTTAACAATCCACAGAAAGCCGTGTGTTGACAGGAACGGGTAAAGCCCAACACAAAAGCTTTGACCCTTTGACTGGTTTTTCCTCTAAACCAGAACTCCGAGCAAACCAGTGCATCACTGATAAACATACAGAGCAACCAACACTTCAGTCTGACCCTACCCTCCTCAGGCACGCCGAGAAAACACTATATATGGTGAGATTCAGTCTTGAAGACAAGCCATGTGAGTGGTTTCAGTGAACACATATGCTTCATATCTGTGTGTTTGGATAAATGACGTGAAACATGAGCAATCCTTGTAAATGTTATAGAAGAAGATCTTTCTGAACCGCTCTACAAAATCACTTTTGTCAATAGGACTGACTATATTTCAGTCATAAACCTACTATTTACAGTTTATTATATACATGTACAAATATTATAAATCCTTCTGTTTTTAAGATCTCATGTCTTTGGGCCTCACACTTTTCTACCTGAGATAAAGTTTGATGAAGACTTGATCTGAAACACACAACGTGTACTGAAATGGAATTTAAGCCTGGAAATAAACTAACAATAAAAATGTTTATGATTTTAAATAAGTGAGAAATATTTCAGACGTGCTGAAAATTTTGTGTAATTTACAACTTAGAAAAATAATTTTTAAAGTGTATGTCGGTCAAAAGCTAAAACTTAAACTAAAAGCATAAACCTAAAACCATTTTTATTACTTGAAATAAATAACATGTTAACTGAAATGAATTAAAATATATATTTGTAAAACTTATTTTACTTCATCTAGCTGCCAAAGTATTGGTTCTCATTATCATTTAGTTTCACTTAAAATAAATAATTTAATTAATTAATAAAACTAAAACCAAAATGAATGAAAACTACATAGACATATGTAAAAAAGACCAAATCACAACAAAATTACTAAAACTAACCAAATTAAAAAGAAAAATATAAAAATAAACACTGAAATAAACTGTCCAGTTCTGCTTTTCTCACACATTGTTATGCTGGGGATTTGTAATAAAAGTGCATTAGATTGCACAAGAGTGCACTGGTTCTCAGACGCTGCTGGAGCTCGTTTATGCTCGTTCCTCTCCAGGCTAATACGAGCACTTCAAAGCTGCTCTTCATTGCTGGGTTTAATGGGAAAAACCAGAATCATTCTCTGAAAGGTGTCTTCACGGCAAAAGTGGCTCAGTCAGAAACTGTTCAGCTCTTTTCTGTTCAGAATGATGATTTTTCCCTCGTTGCATAAGCAGAAGCTGCTCTACTCTTAATGTTTGATCATGCCAGAGTCTGAAATTAAATGACACCTTTAGATTCAGAGCTCAACAGTCTCACATGCATTTATTTTTTCATGCTGTCGAGCAAAACCGGTGGTGCTGTTCGGACGTTTTTGTTATGCTTTGTGTATTTCGGATCATTATATCTGACAAACACAAACTCTGCCTACTGAGAGTCCTGAGCGCAGGAATGTGACACAGACGGACCCTCGCACAAGTCATCATAACTGGGTAAAATCTACAGTGCAACAAATATATGTTTTCTGTTTTCATTTGCAAAAGAAAAAATCCACAAGAGCATTTCCAAACCTTCCAAAAGAGGACAAAAACACAGAATTTGCCATTGTGTTAGAAACAGTAGTTTTATGAAATTGAATGCTATATAACACAGAGTCCCGTGTTATAAATGTACTTAATTAAAATATATATATATATATATTATATACAGTGGGTACGGAAGTATTCAGACCCCCTTAAATTTTTCAATCTTTGTTATATTGCAGCCATTTGCTAAAATCATTTAGTTAATTTTTTCCTCCATTAATGTACACAGGGCACCCCCCATATTGACAGAAAAACACAGAATTGTGACATTTTTGCAGATTTATTAAAAAGAAAAACTGAAATATCACATGGTCCTAATTATTCAGACCCTTTGCTGTGACACTCATATATTTAACTCAGTTGCTGTCCATTTCTTCTGATCATCCTTGAGATGGTTCTACACTTTCATTTGAGTCCATCTGTGTTTGATTGTACTGATTGGACTTGAATAGGAAAGCCAGACACCTGTCTATGTAAGACCTTACAGCTTACAGTGCATGTCAGTGCAAATGAGAATCATGAGGTCAAAGTAACTGCCTGAAGAGCTCAGAGACAGAATTGTTGCAAGGCACAGATCTGGCCAAGGTTACATAAAAAATTTCTGCTGCACTTAAGGTTTCCTAAGAGCACAGTGGCCTCCATATTCCTTAAATGGAAGACGTTTGGGACGTCCAGAACCCTTCCTAGAGCTGGCTGTCTGGCCAAACTGAGCTATCGGGGGGAGAAGAGCCTTGGTGAGAGAGATAAAGAAGAACCCAAAGATCACTGTGGCTGAGCTCCATAGATGCAGTCGGGAGATGGGAGAAAGTTGTAGAAAGTCCAACCATCACTGCAGCCCTCCACCAGTCGGGGCTTTGTGGCAGAGTGGCCCGAAGGAACCCTCTCCTCAGTGCAAGACACATGAAAGTCCGCATGGAGGACTCCAAGATGGTAAGAAATAAGATTCTCTGGTCTGATGATACCAAGATGGAACTTTTTGGCCTTAATTCTAAGCAATATGTGTGGAGAAAACCAGTCACTACTCATCACCTGTCCAATACAGACAAGGTTTATTATCAATGGACTAAATGTAGTACTAATAGATTCGAAGAGTTTGAATAATGGAAACTGCTTTAATTACACTGCTGCAATGTTTAGGACCCCTTTTTGCTCTTTCTGATAAATTAACAACAGTTGATCATGTTTTTAATATTGTATTGTTAACAGTTACATTAGGGTGCATTTTCGTGTCTACAAACTAATTTCAAACTTGTGCCCCCTACACATTTTCTTTATTTATTTCTTTCCGTTAGTTAGTTATTAGTCCCAAAAATCTAAATATTATATTTCAGCTTAGCTTAAAGAAGCCCTAGCAGGAGTTTTATTTTTTGTTTAATAATATAAATAATAAATTATTATATATATTTAACCTTTATTATTATATTTTAATTTATAATTATTATCCCTTATTATTATTATTATTTTATATATTATTATTATTATGTTTAAGTTTAATAATTATTATCCTTTTTATTATTTTATTATTATTTATTATTTTTTTATTATTATTAATCTTTTAAATTTATACTTATTATCCTGTTATTATCCTTATTATTATTATTATTTCTTATTTACCTTTAGTATTAATATTTCCATTTATAATTATTATCCTTGTTAGTATGCTTATTATTATGATTATTTACCGTTATTCTTAATATTTAATTTATATTATTTTATTTAACCTTTCTTGTTAATAGTTTAATTTCTTATTATAATGATACCTCTTATTTATTAATTATTGTAATTTCATAATATTATTATTATTTAACCTTTATATTAATTATTTTCATTTATTATATTATATTATTATTCATTTATTTTAATTTATTATTATTATCCTTGTATTATTATTTATGATTATTATATTTAACCTTTATTATTTAATATTTTAATTTATTATTATTCTTATTTACTTTTAATTATATATTGTATTTATTATTATATTTATTAGTATTATTTTTAATTATTATTATTATCCTTGTTTTCTTATTTATTAATTAGTATTATTATTATTTATTATTTAACCTTTTTTTAATTCTATTTAATTTATATATTATTATTAATTTAACCCTTTTTATTATTATTTTTATTTATTATTATTTTATTATTATTATTCTTATTTTAATATATTTATTATTATTATCCTTGTTATTATTATTATATTAATTATTTAAACCTGTATTATTAATTTTTAATTTATAATAATTATTATTATTTCACCTTTATATTAATATTTTATTTATTATTATTTTTTCATTTAATTATTTATTATTATGATTTTCACTTTATTATTCCATATTTTTTAATTTATTCTTATGAGATTATTATTATTATTATTATTTACTAAATGCATCTACAGAAAATATTATTATATAAATGTGTATGCGTGTGTCCAAACCATTTTAAAACCCATTTTCGATCCTTTCAAAACTTAAATGATTGTGAAGTTTATTTGAATCTTTAGTGCTATAATGTAGTCCCTACTTAATGGACCACTTTATAATGTTATATATTATAATAAATGGACCCGTGTGATGCCATTTTTGCACAGTTAGCAACACTGTAATCTAGGCCAGTAATTTAGTCCCGTCCTCTGGTTTAGCTTGCACAACAAGCCACGTCGGGCGCAATGTTTTACCCACATGGGGGGGGCCCCCCTTTTTTTTTTTTTGAGACACAACACTCTCTTTTAACTTGTAAAACCGTTTCAATCTCACCAGTGCCATACAGTGTTCTCCCAAAACCCCAAAAAAAACCACCCAAAAGAGAAAGCACGTAAAATGAACTGAACACTTAATATCTTCAACCGCTGCTTCCCATCTGCAAGCAGTCACTCACATCTGAGACACGGATATTCTGAAATAAACATATACATCTGAAACCACACCCACTGATCCGACAATCATTTTAAACTGTAATTGTTAGACATCAGCATCTCCGTAACACAGCCATCTAACATGCATTCCAGATTCAATATGACTACGCTTCAGAGTCAGATTTAACCTGGCTTGGTTCACTGTCATACTTGGGTTCGCGATTAGTAACAGAAAGACATAACGTGCTCACGGTGAGTGTCCTGGCCCGTATACTTTGTTATAGAGTCTGCTGTTGGAATTATTACGTGCTGGGCTAAACGGATAATTTTCGTTTTCTTCCTGCCTATTTCCTCTACGTTATATTTTTGGGGGAGGGGGGGGGCGTTTGTATTTTTGTTTGCACTTTCTGGTAATTATAATAACTTCCCTCGGCTAAGAAGGAGCGCGTGTAGTTTAATTGCTCCCTTCCTGCGTTGAAATGCGAACTGTAGTTTCGATTGGAGGAATTGCTCTGCTATAGACTATTGGCTGTGCTAATTAGAAGGCGGTCACAGCTGTTTTCACTTTAGTGTCTTGACTGTGTATTTATCTGATGTCTGTGCGCTGACGCGGAAGTATCAGCGGAAGCGTTCAGGCCTCCTCATGTGAAGACCTGCGACTTTACCTGCGCGACTTCACCAAGCAACGAAATCGCCCAGGCACTTAAGTATATTTTTGCTCTTCCCTGTACACACTCTCCTTTTCTTTCCTCTCTTTTCCACCTCTATCATGTGTTTCCAACACATTCCGGTTGTCTCTCGACGACGCTCTACAGTCACACGCGGACGGCAACGCAATCTTGCTAACCTGAATCCTATCTCTACATCTTATACTGCACCTCTTTCTTTTTCTGTGGGTTTCTGGAATTGTCAGTCTGCTGTCAACAAAGCAGACTTCATTTCTTCTTTTTCTTTAAACTCCACACTTAGCATCTTTGGCTTGACTGAGACCTGGATTTGTCCAGAAGACTCAGCAACCCCTGCTGCTCTTTCGAACAATTTCTCTTTCTCTCATTCCCCCCGTCAGGTTGGCCGGGGTGGGGGCACTGGTCTGCTCATTTCTAACAATTTGAAATACTCAACCCACTCTCCCCTATACAATTATAATTCATTTGAATCTCATGTGATCACTATAACAGCTCCCTTAAAACTCCAGGTTGTGGTAATTTACCACCCTCCTGGGCAAATTCTACGCACTTTCCTAGAGGAGCTGGATGGGCTGCTTTCCTCATTCCCGGAGGATGGCAGTCCCCTTTTAGTCTTTGGCGACTTCAACATTCCTCTGGACAAGCCTTAGCTACAGACACTTTCCCATTCACTTCCTTCTCATTTGATTCTCAAACGCTTACCCCACACACACGCACAAATCAGGCAACCCACTTGACTTAATTTACACACGCAATTGTATTGCAGACAACATTCTGGTAAAACCCCTACATATATATGATCATTTCTTCATTACATTTAAACTACATTTTGCTACCTGTGTGCCACCAACCCCTATACCGGTTACTTTTAGACGAAACCTACGCTCCCTTTCCCCCTCCCATCTTTCCTCCGTAGTATCCTCCTCTCTTCCCTCACCTACCCATTTCTCATCTCTGGATGTGAATGAAGCAACTGACACTTTATGCTCTACTTTCACCTCTTGTCTAGATGATATTTGTCCTATCTCCTCCAGGCCAGCACGGGCTGCCAATTCTAACCCCTGGTTATCCGATGCTCTGCGTGACCAAACTCAGGGCAGCAGAGAGAAAATGGTGCAAATCAAAAGATTCGTCAGACCTGAGTATGTATCAGTTTTTGCTTTCATCTTTCTCTGCTGAAGTCCGTACTGCCAAATCTTCATACTTCCACAACTAGATCAACAGCGCTTCTGACACACGTAACCTCTTCAAAACTTTCCATTCTCTCCTCTGTCCCCCTCCACCACCTCCTACCACTTCTATAACAGCTGATGATTTTACCACATTCTTCACAGACAATACTAGAACAATCAGTAGTCAATTCTCTGCCCCACACACTCAGGACTTCAAATCAACCACACCCACTGCTAAAACTCCCGTCTTCTCCTTCTGTCCCCTCACTGAGATAGAAGTATCAAAACTTCTGCTCTCCAGTCATCCTACAACATGCCCTCTAGACCCCATCCCCTCACACCTCCTCCAAGCAATCTCTCCTACACTTTTACCAACACTCACACACATCATCAATACATCTCTCCTCACAGGCACCTTCCCCACTGCATTCAAGCAGGCTCGGATAACCCCACTGCTCAAAAAACCTACATTAAACACTTCACTTACAGATAGCTACAGACATGTCTCTCTCCCTCCATTCATAGCGAAAACCCTCGAAAAAGAGGTTTTGAACAAGATATCATTGTTTCTTTCACAGAACAAAAAACTGGATCCTAACCAGTCAGGTTTCAGGAGTGGCTATTCAACTGAGACTGCGCTACTGTCAGTCACGGAAGCCTTGCAGATTGCAAAATCTGATTCCAAATCATCAGTTTTTATTCTGGTGGATCTATCTGCTGCTTTTGACACTATCATCAGATCCTCCTGTCTGCCCTCCCTTCAATGGGCATCACAGGGATTCCACGTCGCTGGTTTGAATCCTATCTCACTGTTAGGTCTTTCAGGGTGGCCTGGGGAGGGGAGTTATCCAAAGCACATCAACTGGTCACTGAGGTTTCTCATGGATCAGTTCTTGGACCTCTCCTCTTCTCCATTTACACTACATCACTGGGTCCTATCATACAGGCACGTGGCTTCTCCTACCATTGCTATGCTGGTGACACACAGCTCTATCTTTCATTTCAACCAGATGATCCAACGGTAGCTGCACGGATCTCAGGCTGCCTGGCAGACATCTCGGCATGGATGAAAGAATATCACTTACAGCTCAACCTGGCAAAGACTGAGCTTCTTGTCTTCCCTGCCACTCCAACTCTACAGTATGGTTTTTCCATCCAGCTAGGTTCTTCTACAATTACCCCATCAACTTCGGTCAGAAATCTTGGTGTAATTTTTGATGACCAGCTGACCTTCAAAGACTACATTGCAAAGACTGCTCGATCTTGCAGGTTTGCATTGCACAACATCAGAAAGATCAGGCCCTTTCTAACGGAGCATGCTGCACAACTTCTTGTCCAGGCCCTTGTGATTTCTAGGCTGGACTACTGCAATGCTCTTCTGGCTGGACTTCCATCAAGCACAATCAATCCTCTACAAATGATTCAGAATGCAGCTGTACGACTGGTCTTCAACGAGCCCAAAGAGCCCATGTACACCTCTCTTCATCTCCTTGCACTGGCTACCGGTTGCGGCCCGAATCAAGTTCAAGACATTGATGCTTGCATATAGAACAGCCACAGGCTCAGCACCCGCCTACTTCCACTCACTACTACGAATTTACATCCCCTTCAGAAGTCTGAGATCCGCTAGTGAGTGACGCCTCGTGGTGCCATCACAGAGAGGCTCAAAATCACTTTCCAGAACATTCTCGTTCACCACTCCTGGCAGCTGGAACGATCTTCCCACCCCTATCCGGAATGCTGAATCCCTGACAATTTTCAAGCGACAGCTGAAAACTCATCTCTTTCGAAGCTACTTGACTTCATCATAAAATTTTTTTTTTTAAAAATCTCTCTTTATTTATTCCTTCTCTTTCCAGCTTTGTACTTATTTGAACATGTCTAAGAACTTGGTATTACAACCTCTTCTTGTGTCTGTTTGCCTCTTTAAGTAGAATCGCTTTATGTATCCCCCAATTGTAAGTCGCTTTGGATAAAAGCGTCTGCTAAATGACTAAATGTAAATGTAATGTAGCCATCAAAGCTGACTTCCGCAGAAGTGTGACACAAGAAGCAACTTTTTGCTTTCCCAACATAGGTGGAGCCCGTGTTTCATTCCCAAGTTATCATAAGACACGGGTGATGAGGAAACCCGCATGAGGGGGATTTCACACGGCTTTAATGAAGAAGCGAAACCTAGAAGATACATTTATAGACACAGGTTCTCTCATTTCCAGTGTTAGACTCTGTGGTCTTATAACAGCACAATAATTAGCACGTGTGTTAAAATGCACCATTAATGGCATCAAATAGAAATGCATCCCCTATTTACGCTTCATTTCTGCTCGGTGCATGAGGAACGCTCTGTTTATATCAGCTAGTAACAAATCGGCTCGTTGTGCTTGCTCAACCCTAAGCCATCATACGTGTTGCTACATGTCGAGTTACATCAAGTTTTACTTCACTAGAAAGTAAACACCAGTTTGGGTCAAGAGACTGTTATCTGTCATGCTTCTGGCGTTCTGGAATGTTTTCAATAATATTTGTGCATGAAACCCTTAAAAAGCTCTTTGACAGGTTTGTGTTTCCTCAAGAAAATATCAGAGCTCACAAAAGAATGCTGTTAGGTTTCATGCTTTGCTTCTCTATATCATTTTCAATATGCATTCGATGATTTTATGTATTGATCATTAATGTCTAAGAAAATCTAATTGTGTAAGGGGTTAACTGCTCTCATGGGAAAGGGTCGGACACTAGAAAGTGTGCACTAAACAATGGGACGCTGTTGACTCGTGACTCTGATGATTATGTGGATACACATTAAAAACTCACTGGGATTTTTCAATTACATCAGTGTATATCATTTGTATTGTTTATCATGCATCTGTTAAAAAGCACACTGCCATCATCAATCATATGCTCATCTTCTGTTTCCGGTAACTGATTTGAATGAGTTTTTGATTCTGTACTTGTTGGTTTTTATAGTGCCCTGGATAGTGTGCTGACTACTGAGCAAGGGAGCTAACTGAAATGCAGTATAAAGGTGTCTAAGTGTTACATGATACAATGAAATGGTAACATTTCAAAGTTACAAAGTTACAAATCTGGGTAACATTTTATCTGAGTAAGTGACATCAGGTTATCGACAAAATGATACATTAGTATAACATACAGGCTCTTCATACAACAGCGTATGTATGATTATTACTAGGAATACACAATATATTGCTATCATATCAGTTATCAGTCAGACAATTATGAATGTTTAATTGTGCATTCTTTTATTCTTACATGTAGATTACATTTGCTGTCATCTAGCACTCTCTTACAGTTAAAAAATGCTAATAATTTAAATGTAATATTTAAAAAAAAATCTTTTTAGTAGTGTACATTGTTTTGAAACCTGAATTCGCTGATTTATTTTTAGTGATTTATTTTGAATTTATTTATTAAGGCAATGTAGAATATCATTTTAATGTCTAAAATAAAATATCTTTATAGAAAAATGATAATGAATATAATATACTTTAGTTTGAATAAAATAATTATTTTTAATATTTAAACAAAAATATAGAATAATATATTAAATATCAAAAATATGTTTAATATCTCAAATAATTACCAGCAACCTGCGATTATTTCACATCATGCAGCAGTTTCTTTTTATTCTATTTCAGATCCTGACATTTCCAATCGATGCCTTGGAAACATATTCAATTATCTCTGCTATAAAACAGCAGCTTTCTTTAGTGGCTTTGCTGTCCCTCATATCTAAACAGAGCAGTGGCGCTGTTCTGCAATGGCTGCCAGAACGAATGAAGACGTTCGAGGACATCTGAGGACACGAGCAGTGTGTGCTACACAGAATGTAGAGCAAGCAGGAGAAACGGAGATGAAAAAGGAGTGGGAGAGAAATGTGTTTCACTGTGTCTCATGCAAAAGAGGCGCATCAGTGAGATGCACCGAGGAGCCGCTGACACACAGAGAGTCTGCCGTTACCTTACGTGACCCGCGGCTTCTGAGCAAAACTAATCTAAATCTGAGTGAGCTGTATGCAGCCAGACTGCGGCGTCTCAATCTATACAGTAAGACCAGCTACAGTCGACACCGACTGCCGCACAGGATTCATAAGAACAGCTGCATGCAAAAAAATGATGAAACTGTCTAATATGACAGTGACTAATGCACATCTCAGTATTTAATGACGGCATGCCATTAGCTTTGTAATACAGACCTCAGATGAGGAAAGTAGTATCAGTGGATTCAATCGAGGCTTAATAGCAACAATACAGTGATTAAATCTATGATGTATGACCAAATATAAAACTTAAAATTACTTGCATTAAATATTCCTGCAGGTTTCAAGAAGAGTGCGATCCAACAGCTATATATTGTGATTTAAACCTAAAAAATAAAACCTGGAAATTAAATGTGATTTAATAAGAACATTAAAGGGAAGTTACAGAACTGAGAAATGTTTTTTTTTGACATATTCTGTTGTGTTGCAGTAAATGCAGAATAATTTCACAACACCAGCCTCAAGCTTCCTCCGTCTCTCCAGATCTCGTTAGCCACAGGAAACTGATTCTTGAGATGCGGTGATGATGATGATAATTCATAATATCATTACCAATCAGATTAGATTTTCTTGAAAAATATTCTATATGTGACCCTGGAGCACAAAACAGTCATAAGGGTCCATTTTTTAAAAAATTGAGATTTATGCATCATATGAAAGCTGAATAAATAATCTTTCCATTGATGTATGGTTTGTTAGGATCGGACAATATTTGGCTGAGATACAACTATTTGAAAATCGGGAATCCGAGGGTGCAAAAAAAATCCAAATATTCAGAAAATCATCTGTAAATTTGTCCAAATTAAGTTCTTAGCAATGCATAATACTAATCAAACATTAAGTTTTGATAATTATGGTTAAGGAATTTACAAAATATCTTCATGGAACATGATCTTTACTTATATCCTAATGATTTTTGGCATAAAAGAGAAAATGATCATTTTGACCCATACAATGTATGGGGTATTGCTTCCAAATATCCCCCAGCGACTCAACACTGCTTTTGTGCGGCAGGGACACATATATTTGTTTATTTTTTCTAAATGTGGCATATTAATGATATCGATGATAAGTATGTTTATTAATATGGTAACACTTTATGTATAATGCTTTGTATAGTTTCATTAATAATCACTGTAACCAAAGTTAAAATGCAAAATAATATTTGCAGATTTCTTCTGAAACTGGTTGTACGTTGTGTTTAAATGCATTATACCTTCTAAATGTGTAACAATAAGTGTTATCATGTATTATAAATGTGTTTATATTTTTTCATACAATGCATTATAAGAAATAATTCATGCATTAAACATAGTTTATCGCATTATATATAAAAGCTTCAAGTATATTTTTTAATGTTATTATAACATATAAAAAGTAATGGAAAAATATCTTTTGGTCTATTGAAACCTCTTGCAAGAATATTTGGCATGACTTTTTTATCTCGTATTAGGTTGCAGTGAAGACCAACACATTTTGTGAGAAGCAGGAATGAAAATGAAAAAAAGATTTGATTTTTGCACTGGCGCATCATGTTTTGATCCAGGACTCAGTGATCAGTGACTGACTGACTGTACGGGCCCCTCGGAGAGTCTAATGACCCCAAGAATAAGCCTTCACTGTGTCTGTCTGGCTAATTAGGCCACGCACACGGATGCTATTACCTCCAATAACCTCATAAACAACAGACATTTCTCTCAGAAGCTGTGACGCGGCCCACCCAGGCCAGAGGTGAGCAAAATGTCCCACCATTTGGAGAAAAACATGCCATTACTGTTACTGGAGGCTGCAGAACGTGATGCGAAGTCTGACTCGTTTCTCTGAATCACTTCATTTCAAAGAGCCAGTTCAAAAACACGATTCACTGTCTGTTTGTGAACACAAAGGTCCCTAGAATCTCATTGCGGGCTCTAAAATGTTCATATAAAGTCATTTGCAGATGCATATCAATATAATATATTAACACTATTAATATAGGTATTTATTGAAATCGCATATGTGTCAGCTGCAGCATCACTCAGCTCATGAAACAAAGTATCAGAAATTTTCAAGCTGAGTATAACTTAATTTACATACATTTGCAATGCTAAAATAATTTCATTCTCAATGTTTTTGCATGTGTTTAGAAAAGGCTATATATATATATTATGTGTGTGTGTGTTCCGATGGTGCATAAGAGTACAGTTCTCAAGCATATTCCAGTAGGTTTTATGTGTGCATTGTTTAAAGTATTAAAGTCGCCCCGACAGTGATTCAGAGTCTGAATCATTTAGGGTGATCGCCAGGCATATGCGCGAGTTTTGTTCACTCAAAAATATCATATGCTTGTGTCAGAGCCGGTTGATGTTCAGGTGTTCGTGTCAACGAACAAGTGGCTGTTGGGTTGCTCCATGATTATGTCACGGTTATTTTGGGAATGTCCGATGTTTTCCGTTTAGTCATTCGTAAGCAATGTTGTGATTAAAATGATCCAACTCCGAAAAAAATGATTCATCATGATGACAACTTGCATGTTTCATCTTGCAACACGACGAAGCAGTGAATCTGTGGCATGTGAAAGATAACCCAGCTAACAGGGAACGTTCTCAAAACATTAGCACTAAGGCTGAAACCATTAGTCGACACTATCAATAAAAAATTGCTGTTGAATAGTCATATGACCTCATGTAAGAGCCTGCAATAACACGGTTTGACCAGCGGTGAGAAAACAGCAGTTAAGAAAGCATCTGATCATAGCGATGTGGATAAGTTTGCACCAGCTCTGCAATCGACTCTCCAGTGACGTCACGTTTATTTATATAGCGCTTTATACAATAGATTGATTTAAAGCACGCAGCTTTACATTATTAAACACGAAAAAACAGTGTCAATCGCACGCATTCAGTCAGAATACAACTTGATTTTCTGCTATAAAGCAGCTGTCCAGTGTGGAGCTAGTTAATGATAGAATCTTTTTATTAGTGAATGCACAAATAAATAAAAATCATTACACCAAAGTGAAAGATTGCATAGATTAAAGCTTGATCTAGCTCAGGACTGTTTTGATGATCATAACCCTATACAGTGTTTTAAGAGAGCTAATGTTGTGAATAAAATAACTGATGACAATAAAATGTCTTAGCACTTTATTTTATTCCATATATGACTTACAGAAGGAGATGTTAGGCTCATTCAGTCGGTCAGTTATTTCTTCACACAGTTCATTAAATGGTGAATGAGAAAGTCTCATTTTGTGCGCCAAATATTTGTATTGTAAAAAATAAATCTAAAATTGTATTAAAAATAAATAAAATTTTACCTAATTGTAAAAGCAGAACAATAGAACAAAGCCTACTGATTAACTGGCGAAATAATCAACGATTAGTCGATTAATCGTTGCAATATCTCAGAATAATCGTTTGTTGCAGCCCTAACATTTGTATACATCATTCATGGAACGTTTTTCTGAAACATTTCAGTTGGGCGTTCATCTAACTTTAACGTTACGCTATTTCTGAATGTCTTTGAATGTTTAAAAAGGTTTTATACGCGAACGTTAGAGTAAATGTTAAGGGAACGTTCAATTTTATAATTTTGCAAACATTAGGGAATGCTTTTTTAAAAGTCAGACTAAAATGTTTCAGGAAAACGTTCAATGGAAAATCTCTGAATAATGTACTAAGGTTTCGGAGGAACTAACTTTGAGATAAACTTGCCAGAACGTTAGATTAAGTTCTAAACATTTAGTTTTAATGACAGTAGCTTAGTACTTGTACATGCACAAATTGACCATTTTATAAAAGCATCCACAAGATTAGTTTTCCCTTCTATTTACATCAAATTTAAACATTCAACATAACATCCTTTACTACACTCTAAAAAATGCTGGGTTGTTTTAACCCAACTTTGGGTCAAATATGGACTAACCCAGCCGTTGGGTTACATTTTTCAATTACATTTTTAACCCAAAAGTTGGGTTAGTCCATATTTGACCCAAAGTTGGGTTAAAACAACTTTGCAAACATTTTTTACAAAAAACTGCACGTTTTGAACGTTCAATGAGAACATTAGCTAAACGTTCTTAGAACATATTTTTGTTAGCTGGTAAGATTAGTGATTTTATTTGCACGACTGTTACTTCTAAGTCACAGTGACATTAGTTAAGGGCAGGTCTGTTATTGTTTATAACAGCTGCGTTACGTTCGTTACGCGTTACATGTAGCTTCTGCGTTACACCTCGGCTTAAAAGACTCGCTTGGCTGATGCAGTTTAATGCGAGTCAAGGAAACAGAGCTTCTTATGCATGCATACGCTGCTAAACACACCCAAAGCTCGCGGCACGGATGTTTGCAGTATGCGAGAGTTGATGAGAACTTACCCAGAATGTGAGATTGCCGCATAAGCGCTTCATCGCTTTTAAACGGAGCTCTTCCTTTTGCCGAGAGGAGGATGTGGCTGCTTTTCTCTGCTGCGCTTCTGTTCCTGCATGCAACTCAAACACACGCTCATACGCGCACGCACGGACGGCCAGCGGATAAACTGCCCGGTTCCTGAGCCTCCTCCCCCGGGGAGCGCGTGTGACGTCCGTTTCGGCTACCCTCTCCCCCTCGGTGCAGACAGACAGACAGACAGAATCAGCAGGAGGCTGGCATGGCTCGAGAGCCGCCCAACAGACAGACAGACAGCATGAGGCTGGCATGGCTCGAGAGGCCGCCCACTCTGTGTGCGTTTCTGGCACGGCCGCACCTATGCACGCGTCTACTTCTATTAGAATTTAGCATTTTTTTGTAATGCACCAATGCATCCACAAAATGAGTCCCCCTCCTATTTACCTAACATTTTGGGAGTTCTATCATTATGGGAAAGCTACTTTTGAATGTTTTCTGAAGCATATATTTACATTTACAGAAAGTTAGACCAACTTCCAACTAAAATGTTTCAGAAGAGCTTTGCATGACTGATGGATGGGCTATTCATGTTTTGAGAAGGTTATACGTTGACCAGATGTTCTATTAACGTTCCCGAAGAACTAACCTTGCCTAAAGGCATCCATACAATTAGTTTTCCCTCCTATTTATCTACTTTCCTGACCCAAAAGTTTCCCAGCTGACAAAGAACGTTTTGCTAGAATTAGTGTTGAATGCAAACATTATTTCTAAATGCTCTCCATTTTTTCAAATGTTTTTCTTGGTTGTGTGAACGTTACTTAAAACACTGAGGGAACGTTACAGGTTATCCTTTATGGCAAGCTACTTTTAAATGTTCTTTGAACCATTTGAAACTGTAAGTATTAATGTTTGCGAAAAGTTAGATGAAAAATGTATAATGTGCAATTCACATTTTGAGAATGTTATTAAAGGCCAAATAACGTTTGACGTTACTGGAAGAACGTTTGATGCTTCAGGAGGTCAGGCATGCAAACATGTTCATTTTTCTAGGATGGAAAAGGCTTTACTTTGCCTTTTATTGATTTTAAAGTGAGCAAATTCTATTGTGACTGTCCCCACCTCTATCTGCTCTCTGGGTTTATGAAGCCTTTTTTCTTGTGGAGCCATTGAACGACTAATGTAGGTGATTTTAGATTCTACGATGCTTGCGTACATTGCAGACAAAACCACACACACACATTTGCATTATTATAGCCGATAGGAAGAGAACACTACTTACTAGACATTCATTTGCATTTATGCCTTCAGGCACGTACATAGCATCATATTCATACAGGGTCTTTGTTGTCACGGATCTGTCAGTGTTGAAGAGCATTTAAGGAAAGGCCTGTGTGTATACAGTATGTATATAAGACCTATGGTTCTGTCATGTTCACAGAGGATCCGTCAATAAACAGCAGAACTCATGATTAAAGGTAAAGCTCGTGAGCCAGCAGAGAGTGTAACCGATTGTGATGAATGAGATCTCATTACACGCATTAAAACCCGTTCCTCACGCTGGAACAGCTCATCTGCTCCAGACCCAAGAGAAGATGAGCACAGACAGGCCTGCGTGCCTTAGAGATCCCGGTGTTCACTACCTCCATTATTCTTCCTTAATGCCCAAAACATGCTTTCTGCTCTTGTATGTCTTTAGCAGAACTGAACTAAGTGAAGGGCAGCTGAAACATTAGACATCTCGTCTGCTCTGGAGCAATACTGCTGGTGGTTCTGCTGCTCTCTAAACCCTGAGAACATGAAGCTGACTGAAGCACACTACAGCAACACTAACGCATCTGTCTCAAAGGCAAACACTACACAGTCTAGAGGGAACTTTAGCTCATTGTGACTCAGCACAGCTGGACAAAAGCATTAAATATCTTCTGTTTCTCGTATAAACAATGCTGTGATGTTTTTGGGTGTTGTGTGCCCTCTAGTGCTTTCATAAAGAACTTACAGTTTTTCCTCAGTCATCCTTAACATTTGCAAATGAACCATTTCTCGAAACAGTTTGTACAAACAGCGCCCTGCAAAAAAACTGTCAAAATACTTAGTTCATCTCAGAACTGACGCGTATTTTTTGATTAGTAATATGCATTGCTAAGAACTTCATTTGAACAACTTTAAAGATGATTTTCTCAATATTTAGATTTTTTTGCACCCTCAGACTCCAGATTTTCAAATAGTTGTATCTCTTCTCGGCCAAATATTATCCTATCCTACCAAACCATAATTAATCGAAAGCTAATTTATTTCACCCTTATGACTTGTTTTGTGGTCCAAGGTCACATATGTGTATAAACGAAATTGAAAAAAATTGTAGTACAGTTGTGGCAACAATATTTAGATGGAATAGAATAGAGGAGGAGACTGGATGGGATACACAGTTACACTTTTACTAGTGCTCTGACCGCATAAGTCAAATTACAGTACAGTGTCATTGTGACATAGAAAAGGCAATATACACACACTGTATATATGAATACACGTGTGTGTGTGTAATATGTATGTATACTGTAAAATCAAGTGTAATATGCTACTGTAAGTGTAAAAATGCTACTGTATGCTACTGCAATATAACTAAGCATTATAGTAAGTATACAGCATTACAGTACAGTGCACATTGTTGAAATACATACCTGTTCTGTCTGTGTAACTTCTGAGTGACTGAGGTCACAGTTGTTCGCGGACACGTACGCTTTTCGCTGCAAGTAGCTTCCGCTCGGGCCCGCATCCGTCGCGCAAGGCGAGAAGCGCACACACAGCTCCAAACATTCAGTCAAGCTGCCCCTTCAAAAGAAACAGGTCTCAGCCCTTGGAGGTCTAAATAAATTGCCTTTGGTGGGTGGCCCGTCTTTCTCCCACCCGGTTCAGTTTGGTGCCTCTTCCTAACTAAGACAACATCTCCTTCTGGTTTTCTTGGGCCTCCCTAAAAAAACCTCCCTCTTTCTATTGCGCTTTCTCTTTCCTTTTTTTTCTTTTTTTTTTAATTGTCTTTCGTGTTTCGATTAGCTAAATTCAACATCGCTCCTCTTGCCCTACCCCTACCAAACAAAACCCACTTCCCTAACCCGGTACCACACTTTAATTGGTTATTTGCTATTTCTCTTTTTTTAATATTTATTGCTCTTTATATTATTTGCTCTTTTTCTGCTCTTTCCTCTTCCGCTTTGATTATTTATATATTATTGCTTCTTTTTCCTCTTACCCCCCCCCTCTTTTTCCTTCTTTTCTTCTCTTCTTGTCTTTTTTTTATATGTATTGCTCTTTTTTTTTAAATATCTTACTAATATTAGCTTCTTATGAGATTACTATCATAATTAATAATTTTTGACTCTTGAATAATATCTTTATATTGTCTCCTTTTATTTTTTGCTCTTTTTTCTTTTTTATCTTTTTTATTTTTTTCTCTTTATTGCTCTCTTGATTGCTCCTATTTTATTTTTGCTCTTATATTTTTGCTCTTTTTTTTTTCTTTTTTTTTTATTTAATTTGCTCCTTTCCCACCCCTCACTCTTTATTTTTTTAAAATGTTGCTCTTTCTCTTCCTATAAATTGGCTCTTCTTATATTTCATTATTTATTTTATAACATTGTGGCCCAAACCCTCTTTATGGCTGCGTATGCTTTCGGGCGGGTGGGTGTGGGGGGTGGTGAGGTGGGTTTCCTGTTCAGTTGCCGTCGTGCCTCTTGAGGCATTGCTACTGCTTTTGTTTTTCCTCCTATACTAACTACCCTCTCTAAACCTCTTTTATAATATTGCATTAATCTTAATTTTAGTCTCAAGTTTCTCTTTTTCCTTTGCATCTCCTCTCCTCTTTTTCTCTTGTTTCGCCTCTTCTCTTCATGTTGTTTTGCTCTTTTTCCTCTCTATTTTATGTCTTCCCTCTTATTCTTTTTTCTTTTAAATTGCTCTTGCTTTGCTCGGTTTGATTTTTGCTCTTTCTCTTTGCTTCAGATACTTTTCCTCTTCTTTGTCTCGTTTCTTTGTCTTCCTTTCTTTTTCTCTCCTTTCTTCCTTGTACTTATTACTTTCTCTCTTTTTTCCAGTCTTAGCTCCCTGCAGTAGCCGCAGCGTCGCTGCTTTAAAGAACTGTGATCTTGAGGAATCATCTTTTCCAGTTCTTCATTACTGTCCACTGACGTTCCCTGAAAGAGCCCAAATATCTAATATTAGATGAGTTATTATACGTATCTTATACAGACGTTGCTTTCATAACTACCCTTGTGTCGCTGTCGGACAGAACAAAGCCAGGATCCATCAGAGACACAGTGAAGTACAGCAGAACAGAGAGCAGAACCACGGAGCTGAACACCACCGGCTGGACCAGATCTCCTCTCTCCTGACACTTACGCAGATCTGCACCAAAACAGGATTGTGAACATTTCTTTTTAATATGTAATATAGAAAAATAAAATATGTAGATTAAATATTAACATTAATTCTTATATAATTTACACACCTCTTTCCGTTTCACCTAACGTTTTGGGATCTGTACGATTTTCAATGTGTTTTACGGAAGAACTTCTTTCTGCTCATTTCGGGCCATCGAATTTACTTTATTCAAACTTATCAGAAAAAACGGCAATATTGTGAAATAATTATTACAATTTCTTTTAAATAATGGTTTCCCCTTCTATTCTACATATATATGTCATATATGTAATTTATTTCTGTACCATAGTTGTATTTTCAGCATTCATTACTGCAGATCTTTCATATTTAATCCATATGCTGATTTAATATCATTGTTGGCAACAGTTCTGCTTGCTTAATATTTTCTTGGAATCCTGTGAAAACCTTTTTCAGATTTCTTGATTAATGAATGTAAAATGAAAGCATTTTTTTTTCAAAATAATTTTTTTGTCTTTACAGGTATACACTACCAAAAGTTTTGGGGCTCCCTCTTCCACTTTCTTTTTTTTTCTTCTCTTTTCTTTTTTGTGCGTCTCTTGAAGAAATCCTTGCTTTTGTTCAGTTCAAGGATTCTAAATTTGATAAATAAGTGATCATCAAGACTTTTACATGCTTGAAAAGTCTAACAATTAAATATGTTTTTAATTAACACGCTGTTCGTTTTTTACTTTAAACTTTATTTCATCAATCAACCTGAACAAAGGATCGCAGGTCTAATAAAACATTGCAGCTTGTGATCGCATCAAATAAATTATATTTTGAAAGTAGATTAAAATAGAAAACCCATTACTCTAATTCGGGATATAGAATATTATTATATACGAATTACGGTTTTCTTGGTTCTGTTTTTCTCTGAGGTTAAAATATAATGCCGTGTCCTTGACTCGACGCCGCTATGCAAGACTTTCTTTATAACCCATCTAAAATTTCTTAACCTAACTTTTGAACGGCAGTATATACATAATCTTATACTGTCACCTTTATATAATATATATTTTAATATATATTTATTAAGTAAAAAAAAAAATATATATTCTACTATATATATTCTTATACACACGCACACACCCCGTCACACACCACACATCATCTTCTCTCTCTCCCTTCACACACACATTTTCCACACTCTCTTTCCCCCACACACCACCACTCACACACACCCACACACTCCCTGCCTTCCTCTCACTCTTGGTCTCCTCTCTCTTCACACACTCACACACAACACACACCATACACTTCTCTCTCTCGCTTTATTTGCTCTTTTTCCTCTCGCCGCTCTCACACACACACACTCTCTCTCACAAACACACACACAAACACACAAACACACACACCCACACACACACCCACCCACACACACACATTCGCTCCTCTCACACACCACACCCACTACTTCACCCCACTTCCTTCAACTCACTCTCCTCTTTCTTCTCTCTCTCACTCTCTACTCTCTTCTTGCTCGTCGCGCTCACCACACCCACATCCTCTCTCTCCACACACACCTACCCACACACTCACACTTCTCCTTCTCCTCACCACACACACGCACACACATTTCTTTCCCTCAGCTCTCTCGCTCTCTCCTCTCTCTCTCTCTCACACATCACACACACACACAACACACCTCACACACAGCATCACACTCTCCCTCCTCTTCTCTCTCTCCTCCTCCTCTTTCTCGCTCTCTCACCAGTTTGCCCACATCGCCTCACACACACCAATAGATCCACACTCTCCTCTCTCTCCTCGCTCACATCACACACACACACTCTCTCCTCTCTCACACACTTCCACACTCCCACTCACCCCACGCACACACACACATATCATCACACTTTCTCTACTGCTCTCCACACTCCTCTCACACACACACACAACACTTTTGCCACTTCACACACACACTCCTCTCTCTCTCCTCACACTCACACCCTCACAACAAGACACTCTCGTCTCTCCTCTCTGGTCTTCTACACACACACACACTCGCTCTCTCTCTCCCACACACACACACACTCTCTCTCACACATACACACATATTCCCCACACACTCCCACATTACCACACACACATCTCTCTCTCGCACCACACCACCACTACTCACTCTCTCAGCTCTCTCTCTCCCTACACACTCACACACAACACACACCACAGATTCTTCGCTCACATCACAACACACTCACACCACGCCCACACTCTCTCTCTCTCACACACACACCACACACACACACACCTCTCTCCTCGCCTCACACCTCCACATAACACCACTACCTCACACACACACACACAGACTCTCCTCTCACACACACACACACAAAACGTTAAACTTCTCTCTCTCTCACACCTCCCACCACATCTCACACCCACACACACACACACACACAACACACAACACACTCTCTTCTCTCACACACACACACACTCTCTTCTCTCACACACACACACACTCCTCTCACACACACACACACACACATCTCACACCCACACTCTCTCTCCTCTCTTCTCTCACACCCACACAACACACACACGCTCTCTCTCTCTCCCTCACACTCTCACACACACACCACACCACACACACCACACACACACACAAACACACACACCCACACTCTCTCTCTCTCACACACCCCACACACACACACACACTCCTTTTCTCCTCTTCTCTCCTCTTCACACATCACACACACCACACACACCACAATCACCAACACGCTCTCCCCGTTCTCTCACACTCCACTCTCTCTTCCTCCTCTCACACACACACAACACAACATCAGCCCTCCTCTCGTCCTCTCTCACACTCACCCAACACACCCACACACACCACACTCTCTCTTCTCACCACACACACACACACTCACCCCCACACACACACACACACATCTCTCTCTTTCTTCTCTCTGCTCTCACACACCACACCCACACACACTCACCACACACACACATACTCACTTCTCTCTTCCGCTTTCTCCCACACACACTAACACATCCATTACACACACAAGCACCACACACATCCACACAGACCCAACACACACTCTCTTTCTCTCTCTCTCCGCACACACACACACACACACAGCCACCGCCACACATCTTCCTCTCCTCTCCTCTCCTCCCTCTCTCTCAACACCACCCCCACACACACACTGCCTTTGCATCTCTCTCACACACACACACGCTCTCTGACTCTCACCCCTCACACCACAGCCCATGCCACGCTCAACACACCACTCTCTCTATCTCTTCCTCTCCTCACACCACACACACATCACACACACACACCCTCTCTCTTCTTCTTTCCTCTCTCATCACACGACCACCCCACACACACACACACATAATCTCACACACACACACACACACAACTACACACACACACACACACACACAGACAACAAACACACACACACACTTCTCTTTCTCGTCCTTCCTCCTCAAACACACACACCCACGTGCCGCGCTCGCCCTTCTCTCAACACACAAACACACCACATCACAACACACAACATCACATCACCCCCTACACAAGCTTTCACGGTCTCTCTCGCGCTCGCGCTCTCACCATCCTACCTTGCTCGCTTACACACACACACACATTCAATTTCACTGCGACCATTCCTTTTGCCTCTTCCTCCACCCGGCCGCTCTCATTCAACTCTCTTCTTTTCTGTTTCCTTCTTCCCTCTTCCTTATGAAGAAACGTCGAACTGTGGCTGTGCCCCGCCGTGCTCCTATACATACGCATTTTATCCGATGACGAGGACAGCATATTTTAGAGCTACATCACACACATCATTGCTAGACGATTAATGCTTTACAATGCCTCTTTCATTAGTGGGTGCCGCACACCAAACCGTTCCAGATTCACCCTGCAGTTCACGTTCAAGATTAAACGTAATCAGACTAACAAGACTCACGTACTACACTGACTTTCCTTCGTGTAACTCCGGTCTGATTCTCAACTCCACATAAGGCCTCATAACTAAAGAATGCTGGCCACCACGAACACATCGACACACACACACACACACACACACCACGCCTCCCTTCTCT
>JADLZN010001309.1:397500-412500 GCA_018155175.1 Sinocyclocheilus anophthalmus
AGAATCATATTGTAATATTCTACAGAGATTATTATAATAATTACCACCATTATGTAAGAAAGGCCTTATTTCATTTTTAAAAATGTAGTTTTGCATTATAATACACACACACACACACACAAGTTTTTTTTTTTAAGTGGACTTATTTCCAGAATAAATTAAAATATTATTTGAATTAAAATAGTTTTAGATATTAAATTTAAAATATTAAACAATTGGAATGTTTTTAGTAAAAATGCTTTTTGTATATACACACAGTATATGTATCAAAAATTTGGAAGCATTTCTAACAAAAACACCAACACAACATACTAGGAATATAGTTTTTATTGAAAAAATAAATTACATTTTAGGATTTCTCATTTAAAAAAATAAAATAAAAATCATAAGAATATTCTAACCAAACCTAAAATAGAGCCGCTCTGAAACATAAATGCGGTTGCAATGAAAATCTCTGCCATTCTTGAATCATTAATTCCCAAGAACATCTGCTCCGGATAGAGGCTTTTCCCAAACCACATCAGAACGGTCTCAAACACAAACCTGTGCATTTATATGTTGAGATTAGTGTACTCAAAACCCCAATACTGCAAGTAAGCACATCATGTGAATTTATTACTCGAACATATGGTCCCCATTACAAAACACTCACACCCTCGGACAACAGATACGGTCATTGCATTGCATTACATTCACAACTGACTAAAGCAATTAAAGTGCATTCCTTCTCAAATCAACCAGACATTATATTAAGGCAAAGCTAAGAACATCAGTGTGCCGATTTAAAATGACCACAATTAAGATTAAATTAGACAGCAGCTGAACTACTGAAAAACACAAAAACAACTGTGCAACACATTCATTAAACTCTCGGATGCCACAACATAAATAAGTATCTGGTTATACAGATGTATAAATATATTACTTTAGTCAATATAAAGCAGCATTAGTACGAAAACAAGCAGTGCAACTTCAATCAGCATGAAATAATGCATTTCACAGTGGTTTGTAGTGTTGATTGAATTGCACCGCCCGACTGGATCATAACAAGCACTTGATTCCTTCTCGCAGTGGCGCTTTACACGTATGTGACGAAATACATGCACACAATGGTCACATGAAATCGAAAAACGTTGGTCCCTGATTTCAGCTCTCAAACTTATTTTTTTACCATTTTAGCATACTAAATAAATAATGAGATGTTCGTTGACCGTCATCGTCCTCGCTCACATTCACAGAATGAGATGGCCTCCACACCTCAAGGTTAAAAAAACCTCCAGATGTCCGTTCATCAAGGCCTCATCTTGACTGCACGCCTAACGTCGTCTTGATGTGCTCATACACGACGTAGCTGATGCTGACGGCCGGGATGACCTTCAGGAAGTTTGGGGTCAGACCCCGATAGAGACCCGTGGGGCCCTCGGTCTTCATGATCTGCTTGAAGAGTCCCGTCATTGAGACCTGGGACGCGCCTTCAACCGCAGCTGCAGAAATACAAACGCAACATATTCATTAATGAATGCATACCTGCATTATAAACTAGGGCTGCTCGATTATGGTAAAAGTCACGATCATAATTATTTTGGTCAATATTGAGAACATGATTATTTTTCATGATTACTCATCGACTTTGGAAATATCATGCATTAAATTGAAAAAAGAAAAAGAAAAAGAAAAGGTCTTTCAAGCAGTGGATTTACTTTAAATCTATAGTCAAATTAATATTTCAACCACTAAATAAAAAACATTCAAAATGAGACATTCTAAATACATCACAACGGTATTATTATATATAAAAAAGTATATATTAAATTAAATAAATTATTATATAACATAAATATTATTAAATAAAATGTATTAATATCTGTCAAATTAATATAAATACATGTATATTAAAACATATTAAATTAATGCATTAAATAATAATTTAAATGTATTAATTAATATAAATACATATTTAAATAAATGTGACCCTGGAGCACAAGCAGTGTTAAGTCGCTGGGGGATATTTGTAGCCATAGCCAACAATACATTGTATGGGTCACAATTATCCATTTCTCTTTTATGCCAAAAATCATTAGGACTTTAAGTAAAGATCATGTTCCATGAAAGTATTTTGTAAATTTCCTATTGTAAATATATCAACACTTAATTTTTGATTAGTAATAAGCATTACTGAGAACTTCATTTGGACAAATTTAAAGATGATTTTCTCAATATTTAGAGTTTTTTTGCACCCTCAGATTCCAGATGGTTGTATCTCGGCCAAATATTGTCCTTTCCTAATAAACCATACATCAATGGAAAACTCATTTATTCAGCTTTCAGATTATGCATAAAAATCAATTAAAAAAATTGGCACTTATGACTGGTTTTGTGGTCCAGAGTCACAAATGTATTTAAATATATAACCATACACTAAATGTATCAATTATTTATATTTAAATAATATCTATAACTGTATATTAAATGTTAAAACATATTAAAAACTAAAATATTAAATATAAATAAAATATATTAAATAGATATTATTAAAAGAGGTTATATATATATATTATATATATATATTATATATATATAAAAAAATATTTACAACACCTATGATAAACCAAAGCTCACCTTGCGCTTGCATGCGTGTTCGTACAAGAGCTAGCGGGTAGCTTGCGAGTTGGCCGCACGTGCTGGAAACCGTACCACAGGCTAGCAGCACAAACACACCCGGATATGCGTCATCCGTGCCGTAGCGCTGAAGCCAAGTGTTCTTTAATGTCTATCAAGAGCAAAAGAGGAAATAAAATGAGCTTTTTCCATTCACGAGTGACAGCAGCAGTGTTTGCTTTAGTTTGTGTTCCTCTGCTCACCTCATAGACGGCCAGGTCGATGCCAGCGTACGGGATGATGCCCAGCATGTTGGGGACGTAGCCTTTGTAGAACGCAGTCATCCCCTCGCCCTTCAGGATCTGTTTGGCGCAGTCGGAGATGCCCTTGTACTGGCTCGTCTTTCTCAGCGCCAGACGGGTTTTGAGAACCTGGACAGAAGAGCATTACAGAGGTTTGTTACATTGTATCTTACATGTTAAAACCATGTCTGAATTACTAATTAAAATAGCAACTAAATAAGATGGTGTAAAACTCACCTCCATGGGGTAGATGGTGCTCTGGGCAATGACTCCTGCCAGGGAACCTGCTACAAAACGCTCCGTGATCCCCAGAGTTTCCTGACTGCTTCCCATCAGCCGTTTAATCTGATGAGGAAGAAAAGGGATTCATTTAATGCAGCAGGTTTTGAGTGGCATTTACACACAAAGCAAGCATGTGATCAGTGAAGAACAAACATTCCCCCATTCAGTACGACTATACAATAATAATAATCTATAAAAAAAACAATCAATAAATATATTACAATCACAATAAAACTATTATAGCGATAATAAATAGTATAATAATAATCATCATTTACAGAACAGTAAATTACTAATATTTACGACACTATTTTAGCATTATGATATACTTAATATTGTTGAATATTTTGAATTACACTTTTAGATTTCCAAATGAGATTGTTTATTTTGTGCTTTTGCATATTTAGTTTGATTAACTGGCAGTCATTTTTCTAGCAATCATTTTAGTAATAGTAAAAAAAAAAAATATATAATAAATATAAATTTTTTTTTTCCTCAATTAGGCTTCAAGTTTTAAGTTATTTAATTGAGATATTAGTACTTCAATTAAAAAAATAAAATAAAAAATGAGATTATGCTTTGGTAGCTAGCCAATAAGCATCTATAAAAAGTAGTAAAAAAAAAAAAAAAAAAATTCAGGTTGTTTCATTTCATTTCAAGTAATGAATCTTTTTTATGGTTTTAGTTGATTATAATACACCGGTTTCTTTGTTTTCAGACATTAACTATAAAGCTTTAATTTTGGAATTGCGTTGAAAAAGCAGCAATATGTCTTCATTATGCTTCTCAGATCAGAAAATCGCATCAGCTCTGGTCTATTACCTGCTCATAAGCCATGAATTTGAGGGCCGACTCGGGTGCGATTTTGATGACGTTGATGCCGTTGCCCCTCCATAACGAACGCATCCCTCCTTCCTTGATCATCTGGGTGAGACCGCTCATGATACACATGTTGTTTCCATGAGATCCATGCACCTAAAACAGAAGAGCCAACAATATATACAATAACCATCAGAATAGTGTGTCAATATTAACAGATTATATCATACATCTATGGTTTTAATGAACAGATTGATGCGCTCGATTAAAACTAGAGCAAAGTTAAATATTTCAGAATATGCAGGTAAAAGGTTTTGGCCCGAATCACTGAACTATCAAAGTTCGATTGAGTAACAGCTGACGTAAAACATGACACAGAGCTTCACTATCGCTCGGCCGTGACAACATCAAACGCTATCTCGTATCTGACCAATCAGAGCGCAGCACAGAGGGTGTGCTTGACTCCTCGGATTCTGATTGGTCGCCTGACAGGACTGTGTAACTATTCACAGAGTCCAGATCCTTTCACTGGAACATGCATTTATGATTCTGATAAACTACTCTTATGACTCTTGAGTAACAGAACTAATTGTTCAGAATGGCCATATGGTTAAGAAACCAGTTTGCACTTCGATTAAAGGGAAATTCTTGTGTAAATAAAACCTCCTTCAGTCTATAGAGAAAGCTGAGGTTGGGATTTAGTAAAAACCAACACCACTGAGCAAGTAACTCGTGAAAAAAAAAAAAAAATGGCTTTATCATTTTAATATAGAACACAAACACACAAGGTAACACTAATCTAGTTCTATTCACCCTACGGCGACTATGGGCCGTGATTTTGGCATTTTGCAGGTGATTCTAAGGTGTGTGCGTCACCATACCTGCATGAGGACTTTGAGTCGGTCGAGCGGAGCAGTGCAGGTTCGGGAAACGGCTCCAGCTCCTCCACCGGCGACCAGATGTCTCCACAACATCCCCGTCATGTGCTCCTCTGAGGTAAACTCATCTGGGACCATCATGTTCTCTCCCACATCGAAGATCTGCAAACAAACAGACCACCGACATGGTTAAAGACAACTGACGATAAACAGCACATAACCAATATACACCGTTTTCAGTAAATTTACACTCTAAAAAAATTATTTTCAAAGTCGTAAAACATACTCCAATAATCTCTTTATTTACATGAAATACCATTTCAGACTTTCAGTCTAATTTCCCAGTTTAATTCGATGTGTTACTTGCCATTAATTATTTGTGAAATTCACTAGCAATTTCTGAGTCCAAATCATTTCTACACCAGATTTTTTTTCCTCACAGTGTAGTATTTCGCATAAGTGCAACCGTCAACTGCAAGAGAACTAAAGTGCAACGACCTTGGCAGCATCAGCGTGTGCGTCAGTCTGACCTGACCAGTGACGCTGCCAAAACCTAAAACTAATCTGCGTGTTTTTAGGGCACCATTTGATCAAAAAAATCCATTGCGGACTTTACGAACTCATACAAAACTGATTGCAAGCTCGTGCACATTGCATCAGACATCTCACTGCATCACGCTGAACTCTGCCTCGTGAGAACAAAGGCTGCGGTCCGGTTTAAACCGGAGTTCAATAAGAATCTAAAGTAGGTCGTTGATATTGAACTACACAGAGTCTCAAAATCATCTAATTGCAAGTGTCCTGAACTGTTGCATAAGAAGGTGTCGCACTGGTAGGACAGTTAGTCTTGGTTTATTTGAGTGCTCTGACGTTTGATTTGCATTTTTAATGGATGGATTTATGCACAAACTCTGGCGGCCATATTAATAGAAGGTTAAGATTTAGTAGCTGCAAGGTTATACCCATTTAATTGGACCCCGTCCTAGATCACGGTGTTCCAGTGGGACTGGTACCATATACCAGACCAACGCTCTGAACCATCCTAAAACCCAAACCAGCCTAATTTATGCACATTTCAAGGAATCTGAATCAAGCAAACATGTTAACCAGATCCCTATATTAATGTCACTTTGCAGTGGACGTGAATGAAGCAGCTTCTACTAAACAAGCTTTGTCGGTTGTTTTGAAGGATTTGGATTAGTGTTTTTTTTAGTGCAGGATTTGTGTGGGAGAAAACGCTTACAGTCGAGTGTTTCCAGTACAGGATGATTTCGGGAATGTTTTCGGCAGGCTGTAATGTGGGAGACTTCTTCCATTCAATCCAGTCAACGGTCATCGTGCCGTTTTTGTCCATGCTGCGTGCGGAAAATGGGACAGAAAGAAGATCGTTTAGAGCCTGTAAATTAATTCTGTGTTTACAGTAATTTTAAGAGATGATAAAAACGTCCAACAAAGCAGTGACTCAATGATCAAGAGGTCGTTGCATTTATATAGTCATAAACAAAGGGTTTGGTTTCGCTGTAATGAAATAAAGTCCTATAATAAATTCCAGTGGCCGAATTAAAGCTAATAATGCAATAATAACATGATTTACATTTAATAAAAATTATACTTTTTATTATAAAGCAATAAACAATTAATTGAAAAAGCGTTTGACATTTCTAAAATAGAAAAAAATGACAGCAGTTTCAAGACTCCACCTACCACCGTGATTATTATTAGTCAAAGCCCTACCAGAAAACATAATTGCATTATTGTCCGTTTTTTATTAAAACAATATTTCACCTTTGAAGGACTCGCTCCGCTTGCCGGAGGGAAATATGGACGCCAAGATCGCGCAGTGAGTTCACAATGACATTGGCGTTCACTTGACCTGAAATTGAACAAATAATCAAATGTCAGCTATTTTAATTCACCAAGTTGCGCAGGTTTATAAGTATTGCATTAAGGTATAATACCAGCGATCTTTCGGTCCAGGCTTTTAAAGACGAGCTTCAGGTCTTTCTCGTGGTCTTGGAGGTAGTGAACAAACTCCTCAAAGTCCAGCTGTCCATCATGCTCGCTCTCTTCAGTTTTCATGGTTTTCTGTGGGGAGGAAATTGAAAAGATGACAATTTAACGCAAGAAAATCCAATGCATTCCATCTGGAACTTATTGCACGCTCAGTAGAAGTTAATGTGTGAGTGTCAACACCTGGCAAACTAGAACAGACCATTTTAAATCACTGAGACAGACATTGACTCCTCTTTCATTGTAATTACTGAATGCATTCTCAAGAACATAGGTTCATGAGATAATAATAAATGATAAACTTACAGGCCAGTGGAACTGCACCACTAGGGGCGCCATACAGCCTTCAGTTCAAGGACAACGACACTCAAGTATAATGTATAAGTTAGAGTACCATGGTATCGATGTGGTTAGACAATAGAACGCATTACTGATGCGCTTTAATTAGTCGATAGTAATAAAAACGCGCGTTCTTATGTTTCGTGCTGGGAAACTCCATATATGGTCAATTTGAACGCACAGGAAAGAGGAACGTGCACCGGAAGCGTCATGCGTCAAAAATGTGCCGTTTCTTTTAAAAACTGAAAGTATTACATAAGTTATCTACTTTTTAGTTTAATCAGTTTAACTGCTTATTAAATTACATTACAGTGAAAATATATATAGATAGATAGGTAGATCTTCTTACCTTCCTCCATTTTCGGTATGTGGAGAATTCCTGCGACGGCAGAAGGACGCTGAGGGACTTGAGCGACTTCAGCTCGGACGGTAATCCGTTCGATTCAAAATACTCGACCTCGACTTGATCTGAATTATGGACGGGCACATAAAGGCACAGGCACAGCATCTTGAAAGTTATAAAAGTCTTCGGCAATAAATAAATAAATAACACAAGAACGCTCTCTCCTGCCGGCGGTTAAACGCTGAAATGCCGGTAAAGCGCCTGATCAAGTCGAGAAAAGTACTTAGACACGCCCACTGAGTAAAGGGCGGCGGGCTCTGATTGGTCAGCGCTTTTTGAACGTCCAATCACGGGTGAAAGCAATGCTCGTATGTAAATGTGAGACCCTCCTCTTTTTTTCACTTAATAATAATAATAATAATAATAATAAAAAGTTATTGGCCGAACTAAAGTTAGTTATTAACATGCCTCAAGGCAGGATTATTATGGTTGACCAAAACTAAAACCAACTAAAGGTCATAAAACACTTTTTTTGTTACTTGAAATAAAATAAATGTTAACGCAAATAAAATTTTTCATCGTCATTTAGTTTAACTCTTTGTATTAAAATAATAGAATTAATCTGAAATAAATATAAATAAAAACGATATATACATTTAAAAAAAATACTAAAGATTTAGCTAAAAATGAACATGGACCATATAAAACTTCAAATATTACTATAACTTACTAGTATATCAATGATACTCGAATAACACACCATGAGTTTTTAATTGCTGAAAAACTCATGACATGAAACTTATTTTTTGCAACTGTTTCTGTATTTTAGTTCAGCTCTATATGCTTATCAGCTATAAAGTCTATGCGGTAATGACAATATAAAATTTTAAAAATAAATAAAATATGAAAATTTCATGAGAATTTTACGTTTATATGTGCATTTATATTTATATGATTATGGCTATTATGAGATTAACCCAAATGCATTGGGAAAACTTTTCTGTGATTTATCAAATTGTCTTTAAAAAGGTCAAATATTTGAAATAATACTGAAGCCTAAACATTATTAATTGGATTTAAAAATACCAGCAGGTCAGTGCAGGGTAGTAGCAGCAATTAATGTTAATAGGCCCAAATATAAACGGCGACGCTGTACTTTGTAAGGCATAATCCTGCAGCAAAGCCGTCTGCTCCGGTTGCAATATTACGTCAGAGTCTGGTGGAGGATAAGCGTCCGTGCCAAGACTAACTCCAGAGATTTATAAGCTATCTGTGCAGAGGGGGACACCAACCTATTCACCATCTGTAACCTGAATACAGGCCATGATTTGCACACTGTGAGGGAAAAGCCCGGTATATGGACAGGACGGGTGTTTAGACTTCTTCAAATGCCAGAATTATGAAAGGAATAGTTCACCTAACACGAGTGTCTGATGAAATTGTACTCACTCTCAGGCTATATCAGATGTATAGATGAATTTGTTTCTTTGTCGAAACAGATTTGGAGAAATGTAGCATTGCATCACCTGCTCTGCAGTGAATGGGTGCCGTCAGAATGAGAGTCCAAACAGCTGATAAAAACATCACAATAATCCACAGCACTCCAGTCCATCTGTTACCATCTGGAGAAGACAAAAGCTGAAACATATCCATCATTAAGAGATTTTAATAATAAATGTAATGCTTCCTCCAGTGAAAAAGTCCATCTCCTGTTGTCTCTCACATCAAAATCCAGCCACATATTTGTCTCGAATGGTTTTTGGCTTGTAAACGGTGCTTGATCTGTGCAGGTTTCTCTCCTGATTCAAATGACAACTTTCTCTTATTATGGATTATGGACTTGTATTTTAGCCAGAAGCAATGGTTTGAAGTTAAAATCTCTTAATGATGGATTTGTTTGTTACAAACACACAGCTTTTGTCTTCTCCAGATGTTAACTGATGGACTGGAGTGCTGTGGATTACTGTGATGTGTTTATCAGCTGTTTAGACTCTCATTCTGACGACACCCATTCAATGCAGAGGATCCATTAGTGAGCAAGTGATGCAATGCTAAATTCTCCAAACCTGTTGAAGAAACAAACTCATCCTAATCTTGGATGGCCTGAGGATGGGCACATTTTCAGCAAATTGTAATTTTTGCATTAACTTTTATGTTATCTTTTACTTTGCAATACAAATGATGTATATCTATAATTGCACTGCCAGAGGAGTACAGTGTCACATGATAAAGTAATCAGTGAACTTGCATTAAAACCCTAGATTTAAAAAAAAAAAGGTTTTTAAGTATGAGTATTACAGTCCCTTTTCTCCAAAGCCAAAATAGGTAATTTCGTACCATGCATCAGCAGCTTTGTAACACAATCCAGTGCAGCTGGAGTAAAGCAGTGCACTTATGTACTGTATGCAACATGACCTTATGACTGAATTTGACTCCAGTGCTCTCTAAAAACTAATTTTAGCCGAGTCACACATTAGGATCACTAAACACATGGAAGGGGAGAGACGCAGGCTTTGGGAGCCAGTACCGAGCTCTGATTTCATCCAACAGGGTTGTTCGGTGCAGAGAAATACAGCTGGCCCTGTGTGAGATGACACCGACCTGTGATTTATGATTTATTCAAGAATTTAGTTCATGCAGAGTGGAACAGAGCAAATACAGTTTGCCATATTTTTGGTGTCTCAGATTTCTCTGGAGTTTTTTTTTTTCTTCTGAAAACAATTTGGTGTGGTTTACTAACTAATTTTAACTCAGAAATATAATTACAAATAAATAACATGTAACGCAATAAATTACAAGTAAAATTCTGAAGTAGAAAAATTATTTTCTTGTAAATCATACTTTAATAATCTTTGTTTTATTTACAACTTTGAAAAATCTTTTTTTCATTTGTATTTATTAATTTTTTTACCGTGTATCTTGGCGTTTTCAGTAAAGCACTAAAAAATTATACTTAAATATGGACACTGTCTAAATTGTACTAAAGTAAAAGTAAAAAGTGTCTACGTTTATTATTCCACATTATTATTTTATTTTATTATCATTGAGATGTTATTATATTTTTGATATATATTTTTAATTGTTTAAAGTTTTAATTTTCGTTTTCATTTTAAAATTGAAATGTAACGTTTTAGTCCTTTGGTTGTATGTTTTTGTCATTATTTTATGTTTTTAAAATATGTATATATATTTTTTATAAATGGTGTATGTCAGTTTTAGTTATTTTAATACTCACGTTTTTTTTTTTTTATTTCAGTTAACATTTATTTTATTTCATGAAACAAAAACGTTTTCTTTTCATGGCCTTTAGTTGTTAACTAGCTTTAAGGGGGCAGTGACATTTTTTATTTATTACATTTTTTCAGTTAAAGTTTATTTTATTTAAACTATTTTGTGCTTTTAAGGTCTAAATGTAATATTCCCTTTGATTAAGTAAATGCACAATTATTCTGTTTCTCTAAATTACCCTAAAAGTATAATAATGAAGTATAATTAAACTAAAGTACTTTGCACATCTGGGGCCATAATACAGCTCTGAAAACCAGTTATGAAACAAAGTTGAGATACTGAGAAATCAGCTTTCTGATCAATGGATTGCAGTGCATTTACAGAATAGCGATAAGGTCCAGGTCCTAACTGTTTATCAGTTTATGTCATGTACAAATTACATGAAGATAAACAGCACATTCATAAAGACTCCATACATTCAAACTCAAAGACTGCATGCTCTATGGTGCAGAAGCTATTAAAGGTGTATATTAACCACAGGACAGACACAAGGTCATGTTCCATGTCAGCGTTCATCAGACTAGCGTCCTGTGTGATCTGATTACGTCTGATGGCTGATCCAGTGAAGCGCGTCCGATAAACTTTACCTGGAGGTCAGATCGACGGGAAAATAAACAAGATGTGCTATCTCACATTTTACGCGCCGTTAGCAGCTCCACGATCACTGTTTGTCTCTCAGAAAGAGGACACTGGATCAAGAACCTGTCAATAAAGATTCTGCTGAGATTCTCTAACGCTCTTATCAACAACAAAACAGGAGAAAAGTGCAGCTTAAGAAATACTGGACACAGGCTGTTCTTGAGCTACTGATATCACACATCTGTTTACTGAACAGAATTGAGGATCTTTTCAAACTTATGAAAAAAAGATTTGTTCACAATTATATACTGTTCACCAAGGCTGCTTTTATTTGAACAAAACGAACCTAATATTGTGAAATATTACAATTTAAAATATCTGTTTATAATATATTGTAAAATGTAGTCATCAAAGCTGAATTTTCAGCATCATTACTCACTTGTTCCCTCGTTTGAGTAAATCATGTTGATGTTGCATTTATTAATTCCCTCATTTTAGTAATTTGTTCCCCTGTTTTAAAATGTAACATGCAACGCAGTGAAAACTATACACTATCAGTCAAAATGTTGGGGTTGGTATGATTTTGTAATGTTTTCTGCTCACCAAGGTTGCATTTATTTCATCAAAAATACAGTAAAACAGTGGAATTTTATTACAATTGAGAATAGCTGTTTTCTATGTGAATATCTGTTAAACTGTAAGGTATTTCTGTGATGCAAAACTGAATTTTCAGCATCATTACTCCAGTCTTCAGTGTCACATGATCTTCAGAAATCATTCTAATATGCTGATTTGCTGCTCAACAAACATTTCTGATAATTATCAATGTTGTGCTGCCCGATATTTCGGTGCAAACAGTGATACATTTTAGTTTTCAGGATTCTTTGATGGATAGAATGTTCAAAAGAACAGCATTTATTTGAAATAGAAATCTTTTGTAACATTATAAATGTCTTTACTGTCACTCTGGATCATTTTAATGCATCCTTGCTGAATAAAAGAAATCATTTTAATTGCCATCAAGAACATAAATTCATATTCAGATTGCACAATAATAGGCATAAAGGCTGTATGAAATCCTTGGGCTCTCTTACTGGCCGTGTGCTTTGAACTTTCCCGTTCACTTGCTTTACTTGAAGAGTCTGGAAGTGTTTCAGCGTGTCATGACCGTAAAAGCGAAACACAAAGTCCTGCCAGTGAAATGAAAAGATGAGGCAAGAGCCCTTGATGGACAGCATCACAATCACACAGTGAAGGGCGGTCTCCGTCTCTCTCATGTGACTCTGTTTGAGCATTAATGCTTAGCATGCGCTCTTGTATTGGCCAACACTGTCTCTCAAGGTACCAGAAACACTAAAACACTTAAAGTGTCGACTGCATAAGACAATGTTCATGAACAACATGTGCTGCTTTTTGACAAGACATCCCGTTCTTTCATCAATATAACCGACACTGATGTGATCTTTCAATATATTCTACAAGCAACTAATACAAGTAACTCAACCAATCTAGTAAAGAAAATATTTCTCTTTTTTGTATTTCCACTGCTGTATTAACCCTGTAAAGCTTGATAAGGCAAGAGTAAAAAAAATTATTTTAAAAAATGTGCACGTATTTTTGTTGAGTATCATATTTGATTCATCAGGCTTTTATGGCTCATATTGTCTGGTATAGTGAGAATAAGGAGGAAAAACAGCTCAGTTTTTTTCAGAAGCACAAAGTGAGCAAAAATATGCAATTTGCTGCAGATGCTGATATTTATATGGACAAAATGTGATGCAATACTGATGCTTGTAATGTAAATCAATGAGATCTTTATAACACAGTACAGCAGATGCTTACCTAAAATGCATATAAATATCAGTTGTCACTCTGTATCTCCAATAATATGTTTTAATAAGATCATATTTAATGCTTATTTTAAGATCAAAACATATTATGCAATGCAATACAATAATGATTGAGAGATGAACAAATAAACGTTTCTCAAAAGCCTGACGATCAGATTTAAGACTAAAATAATGATGTCTGGATAATCAAGTAAAGCCAAGCTGCTTCGGTCCAGTAAGTGTTCATCTGGAAATATTACTAGTTATTCTTATGTTTGTGTGATAAAAATCAGTAAAGATTTGACAGCAAAAAGACACGTGAAGCTCGAGCTGAAGGTGGACGTTTGTACAATTACACATTTTACTTGCTAAAAAAGTCTAAACTGTGAGTGCGGTAGATTGTGTGCAACATGTTTTTGATCGTTTAGATCATTTAGAGGCCTATCAAATATGATACAGTAGGCTTTTATAGGGTGAAAGAAATTATAACAGATTTGCTCCATTCTTGATTTGCTTGTTTCACCCACAAATGTCTGCAAACGAGAGCCAAATTCTTGAAAATCTCCGCATTCCAGTCAAGTGCGAGGGCAATACTTCTTTAGGATATTATATAGCTTAAAAGCATTGGGTTCCAAACAGTTGCTAGTCTTGTTTTGATGCTAAACAGTACAGAAAGATTTACAATGTAACTAAATTCAAGCTATTCGACACTTTAGAAAGCATCTTTACAATGCACCAGATGCAGTCACCACATCTTTAATAGCAGAGCAACATATAACATATATACACATAATATATATATATATATATGTACATATATATACATATAACATATCTGTTATCTGAACTACAAATTTCACAGCTAGTGATGCATCACATATTAGTGTGAGCATGTAAAGGCCTCTGGCTGTGTGTTTGCTCTCATTTCATTCGCATAGGTGACTTTATTCTACAAATTCAGTTTTATTAAGCTATAAGATCAATCTGAATTCTCAGAACGGTCTATTTCAGTCCACTGCTATTATTTCTATGAAGACAATTTCAAAGACAAACCCGATTTATGAGATCTATTATTTACATGAACTTCAAAGCTCTGGTTTTGACCGGTTCATTTCAAGTTTTTTTATAAAGTTTGCATCACTTCAACAATACTGCTTAGAAACGCCGCGGGCACAATATTTGTGTGCACATAATTGCACAAACTTGACCATGCTGGAAACATCCTGTCAGTGTTCTTATGACTGTTTTAGATGGTTTTGTTGCGTTCAACACTTGTGACCCTGGACCACAAAACCAGTCATAAGGGTACATTTTTTTGAAATTGAGATTTATACATCATCTAAAAAAGCTGAATAAATAAGCTTTCCATTGATGTATGGTTTGTTAGGATAGGACAATATTTGGATACAACTATTTGAAAATCTGGAATCAGAGGTTGCAAATAATCTAAATCTTGAGAAAATTGCCTTTAAAGTTGTCCAATTGAAGTTTTTAGCAATGCATATTACTAATCAAAAATTAAGTTTATATATATTTACGGTAAGCGATTTACAAAATCTACAAGACAAAAACATGAGATGATCTGGTGCTGCAGTCACCAACCTCACAGGGACTACAGCAGCACCTGGACCTGCTGGACAACTACTGCCAGAACTGGGCCCTGGCAGTAAACCTCAAATAGACCAGCATTATGGTCTTTCAGAAATAGCCCAGATGTCAGGAACACAGATGCC